>JARFJB010000806.1:2939846-3024846 GCA_036346205.1 Vesta saturnalis
ACACATAAACAACACACACATCACAACACACACAAGACACAACACACAACACACAGACACACAAGACACATAGACACACACAGACACACAAGAACACACAGACACACAGACACACAGCACATAACCACGCACATACACACAACACATACGCAGCACACAACGCACACACGCACACAAGACATACACATACATATAAGACATAATATACACACACGCACAGAAAACACACACACACACAACACAACAACACACACACAACACACACACACACACACACACACACACCAACACACACGACACACAAGACACACAGCACATAGACACACACAACACAACGACACACAGACACATAGACACACATAACACACAGACACACATAAACACACACAAACACACAACACATAGAACACACAGACACATACAGACACATAGACACAAGACACACAAGACACACAACAACACAAGACACAATAACAACAACAGACAAACACATAGACACACACAGACACACATAGACACAATCAAGACACACAAACACAAAATAACACAGACACACAAGACACATAGACAATACACAGACACACAACACATAACAATAACCATATAACGCACACACACGCAAATATACAACACACAACACGCAAGACAAGCACACGCAAACAACACACTACACCATAACACAAATGACACACACACGCACACACAAACACGACACACAACAAGACAACACACAGACACACACACAGACACACACACACATAACAATAACACAAACACACATACACACACAACAACACACATAACAACACATACACACAACAAACATAGACACAAAACCAATACACAAACAACAACACACAACACACACAGACACATAGACACACAACACAACAAGACACACATAGACACAAACATACAACATACACACACACACGACACATACACATAACACACATAACACACGACACACACAGACAACACAACACAAAACACAAAACACTATACACGACTAGACGCACACACCACGCACGCACACAGCACATAACACAATAACACACAAGACACACAACACAAAACCACATAGACACATAGACAACAATAATACACAACAATAACATACATGACACAGAATAAACAGACACAACAATAGATACACATAGACATAGAATACATAGACATACAAGATAATAACAAGACACAAACACACATAGAACACAACAATAAACACAACACACACATAACACATAGACAAACACAAGTAACACATAGACACAAACATAGACACAGAACATAATACAATAGACACATAGACATAACACACAGACACAAACACAAGACACACAACACAAAACAATAAGACACATAGACAATAACATACACATAGAACACAGACAAAGATAACAACAAAGACACAGCATACAAGACACACATAGACACACAAGAACACATAGACACAAGACACAAAACAAACACAACACAAGAACAAGACACACAGACAACAGACACATAGACACATAGACAACATAGACACAAGACATATTAACAAGACACAGAACACAAGACACAAACACATAGACACAAATAACATAACAACCAATAGCACATAGACACAAGAACACACACAACACACAGACAACAGACACACAAGACAACACAGACACATAGACCACATAGACACACACAGACACACAAGACACACAAGACACAAGACAAGACACAACATAGACACACACAGACACAACAAGATAACACAGACACACAAGACACAAGACACAGACACACACAAGACAACATAGAACACAAGACATAAGATATACACACAGAACACACAAGACACACAGACAAAACAAGAACATAACAACACAAGAACACTAGACAACACATAGACACACAAGACACAAACACACAGACACATAAGAACACAGAAACACACAGACAATAGACAAACACAGACAAGACACAACAAGACACATACATAGACACAGACACATAGACAACACAAGACACATAGACATAGACACAGACATAAGAACACAGACACTAGACACATAGACACAGACAAGACACATAGACACATAGACAACAGAACATAAAGACACATAGAAATAGACAAGACATAGACACATAAATAACACAGACAAGCACATAGACACATAGACACAAGACATAGACAAGCACACATGAACACAGACACAAGACACAGACAAGACACAGCACATAGACAAGACACAGACACATAGACAAGCACAAGACACAAGACACACAGCACAGACACACAACACAGACACATAGACACACAGACACAGACAAGACACAGACACATAGACACATAGACAGACACAGACACATAGACAAAGACACATAGACATAGACACATAGAACACAACAACAGACACAGACACAAGACACACAGACAAACATAGACACACAGACACAAGACACAAGACACAGACAATAAGACACAGAATAGACATAGACACACAGACACAAGAACAACAAGACAAGACACAAGACAACAGACACAAGACATAGACATAATAGACACACAGACAACAGACACAGACACACAGACATAGACACAAGAATAACACAGAACATAAGACACACAGACATAGACACATAGAACAAGAACATAGACACATAGACACAAGACACATAGACAAAGACAAGACAACAGACACATAGACAAGACACATAGACAAACACAGACATAGACACAGACACAGACACAAGACACAGACAAAGACACAAGACACACAGACAAGACACACACAGACACACAGACAAGAACAACACAGACACAGACAAAAGAACACAGACACAGACACAAGACACAAGAACAGAACAAACAAGACACAGACAAGACACAAGACACAAGACACATAGACACAAGACACAAGACACAAGACACAAGACATAAGACACAACATAGACACACAGACAAAGACACAGACAAGACACAAGACACAGACACAAGACACAAGAACATAGACACAGACATATAGACACATAGACAAGACACATAGACATAAGAACACATAGACACAGACAAGACACATAGACAAAGACATAGAAAAGACATAGCATAACAATAGACACATAGACACACAGACACACAGACACAAGACACATAGACACACAATACAGATACAGAACACAGACACATAGACATGACACAGAACAAGACAAACAAGAAAGACACACAGACACATAGAACACAGAACAAGACACAGACACAAGACATAAGACACATAGACACACAGAATAGAACACATAGACACATAGACACACACAAACAGACACACAGACACAGACACAGAACACAAAGACACACAGACACATAGACATAAGACACAAGACATAGACAACAGACACACAAGACAATCACAAGACACATAGACATAGACAAGACAAGACACAGAACAAGACACAGACATCAGACAAGACAAGCACAAGACACACAGACACAAGACACACAGACACACAGACACAGACGACATAGACACACAGACACATAGACACACAGAACAACACAAGACACAGAACATAGACACAAGACATAGACACAAGACACACAGACACACATGACACAAGAACACAGACAACATAGACACAAGACTAGACATAGAACAAGACACAGACAACAGACAAGACACAAGAACACATAGACAAGAACACAGACACATAGACACAACAGACACATAGAACAACACAGACACACAGACACACAGACACAGACAAAGACACAAGACACAAGACACAAGAACACAGACAACAGACAAAGACACAGACAAAACAAGACAAGACAACAGACACAAGACAACAGACACACAGACAATGAACAAGACACACAGACACAAGACACAGACAAGACACAAGACAACATAGACACACAGAACATAGACAACAGACAAGACAAACACAGAACATAGACCATAGACACAGACAACAGACATAGACAACACAGACACATAGAACAAACACAGACACATAGACAACAGACACAGACACAAGAACACAGACACATAGACACAGACACACAACAAGACACAAGAACACAGAACAAGACACACAGACACAAGACACAAGACACAAGACAACAGACAACAGACATAGACACAAGACACAGACATACAAGACACAGACATAGACACATAGACACAAGAACACAGACACACAGACACAAGAACAGACACACAGACAACACAGACACAGACACAAGACATAGACACAGACACAGACACATAGACACAGACACATAGACACAGACATAGACACATAGACAAAGACACAGACACAGACAGACACACAAGACACAAGACACATAGAACATAGACACATAGAACACATAGAACATAGACAACACAGACACAAGACACAGACACAAGAACAAACACAGAACAAACAAGACACATAGACACATAGACATACAGACAAACAAGACACAGACACACAGACACAAGACACACAGAACATAGAACACAGAACACAGACACATAGAACAAGACACACAGACACAGACAAACACAGACACACAGAACATAGACACATAGACACACACAGACACAGACACAAGACAAGACAAGACACACAGACACAAGACACAGACAAGACACACAGACACATGACACAAGACAAGACACAGACACACAGACAACACAGACACACAGACACACAGACAACAAGACACAGACACAGACACACAGACACAAGACAAGACACATAGAACACAGACACAGACACAAGACACAAGACACACAGACATAGACACAAGACACAAGACACATAGACACAAGACAATAGACAAGACACACAGACACAAGACACAAGACAAGACAACAAGACACAAGACAAACAGACAACACAGACACACAGAACACAACAGACATACAGACACACAGACACATAAAGACACACAGACACCAAGACAACACAGACACACAGACACACAGACACAGACACAGACACCAACCAGACAAGACACACAGACACAAGACACAAGACACAAGACACAGCACAGACACACAGACACACAGACACAGACACAAGACACAGACACAAACAGACACAGACACAGACACACAACAAGACACAAGACAAGAACACAGAACAAACAAGACATACACACAGACAAATAGACAAAGACATAAACACAGACACAAGACACAAGACAATAAATAGACCATAAGACATAGACACAAGACAAGAACAAGACATAGAACACATAGAACATAGACACATAAAAGACATAGACAACAGACATACAAACATAGACACACAGAACACAGACACATAGACATAGACACAAGACAAGACATAGACAATAACAGAACACAGACACAAGACACAACAACACAGACACACAAGACACAAAACACACAGACACACAGACACAGACAAGACACAACAGACACAAAACAAAACAGCACAGACATAGAACAAGACTGACAAAAGACCAAACAAACAAACAAGAACAGACAACAGACAACACAGACACAGACACAGACACATAGACATAGAACAGACACAGAAGACAACAAGACATACAGACAATAGACACACAGACATACAGACACATAACAAGACCATAACACAGACAAGACACATAGACAGACAACAGAATAGACACAGACACACAGAACAGCATAGACACAAGACACATAGACAACAGACACAAGACAAAGACACAGACAACAGAACATAGACACAGACACATAGAACAACACAGACACAGACACAGACAAACACAGACAATAGAACATAGAAAGACACAGACAAACACAGACACAGACATTAGTACGACATAGACACACAGAACCACATGACAAATAAGACCACAAGACACAGACACATAGACAAGACAAGACAAGACACAGACAACAGAACCAAGACCAAGCACTAGCATCAACAGACCCCAAAACAAACAAAAAAACAACACAAAACAAAACACACAGACAATTAAAGACAAACATAACAAGACAAATGAAAAATAGACAAACAAGACAGAACATAAACAGACTCAAAAGAAACAGACAAGAAAAAACAAATAACAAAGAAAAGCCAAAACAAAAAACAAGAAAAATAAAAAAAATAAAAAAAAAAAAAAGAATGAACAAAAAACAAGAAAGACAAACAAGAAAGACAAACAAAACAAAGAAAGACACCAAAGAACCAAACCGACACCAGAAATAAAAAACAAAAAGCCATCCTGCATCAACCAAGACAATAAATGCATTTTAGACAAAATATTAACACAAACCGAAAAGCCATAGAACAACATAAATAGACACAGAAAGAATAGAAAAACAAAGACAACAACAAGCAAACACAAAAAAGAAAGAAACAGAAAAGAAAGAAAAAAAAAAGAACCCCGAAAACAGAACCAAACAAAGACCAAACCAAACAGCAAAGGGAACCAACCCAAAGACCAGAAAAGAACCAGACACCAAACCAAAGAACAAAAGACACGCACGCACGCACGAACAACCACGCACGCACGCACGCACGCACGTACGCATGCACGCACGCACGCACGCGCCACACACACACACACACACACACACACACACACACACACTCAGACATTATGGCCTAACTTGGCCAAACGTTGTAAAATAAGCTAATAAGTCGATTTAGAGATGGTTAAAAAAAAGTCGATTACATAAGCTTCCTTACCTACATATGTACATGTAGATTGGTGGTTAAAAACGTTATTGGTTACCGCCGTTTAAGGAATGGATATAAATAAACAAGTTGACAAACTGTTTTAAAACGAATAAGTGAAGAATGAAATCTAAAAAATTTCTATTGGTATAATTTCAAAAATAGTTATCGTTAAATTTATAAATAATTCTAAAGAATATCGATATTGCAAACATACAAAGCTTTTGAAATTTAGTAGTCCAAATAACATAGTAATAGGTCGATTAACAGGATTTTTAAATATTGCAAATGGTATTCATCATATACGAATCTTTTAACCGACAGTCTCAGAGCAATTTTATTATTATATAACTTCGTCGTAATTGTTGTTCCATTTTCTGTGGCTTTATCCAACTTTTCTTAGTTTACCTAGAATATTTTAGATGTTTTCTAATTTTGATTTTTGTCCAGATTTCATAAAATATACACACACTGTTCTCGTGGCAATATTGCCTCCTGTTTTTATAGATTGCGTTTATGTGCATATAAGTCTGTTTATGTCTGACAAGTTAGTTTATACTTCTTACCTATTTATTGAAATGCAATTTAGGGTTTAAATAACTACGTTATCTATTGATTCAAACTAAATCTGCAAATAATCACAAAAGTTAGTAATATTGTGTTTATAATCTTATGAATGTCATGAAATGAAATAAACGAATTTATAGTTTGTATTTGTTACCTCCTTCCGAATTAACAGTTGCAATTCTTTCCATAATATTACTATTCTTAAATGACGTCATTATATCGCATTTACCCCTGAGATTGGGGGCAAATAGGATAATTCTGTGTCACTTACCATTTATTCTATAATAAGTAGTTACGGGGCAAATGTAAAAGAATATTCAGTTTTGCATATACTGTACTAAAAACAAACTTTCTTGCAACGAAAAATAACGAGGTTATTCACTTTCATTAAAAAATACGTGGAGAAAATCTTGCCTAAATTAAAGTCTAGATTGTTTTAAATGTCTTAACTGATTGTAAAGTTATAAGTAACGGCAATTAACAACTATTATAGCCTCGTAAATGCATATTAAAGTCAGCTCAGATCCCTGAGGTTTTCTTGTGGTTGCGGAAGAACTTTTATTATATTTACACTACCCACGAAAGAAACATTGTCAACATTTGACCAAATAAATTTGTTGTTTTTGTATCTGAGTAATTTGATGAACCAGTCGTCAGCTTGGCATTTTCTATCACCTTACCAATAAAATGTTTGACTGTCTTTTAGTTGCAAACTGTACTAAGACCCACTATTAACTTCAATTGTCTGATCTGTAAAACAAGGTTAGTAGGTATGTTTGGAGACTTTACCAGCACATACACCACCACCACATTTCCTGTTCCACAACTACGAGGCCATCCGTGCGACCTATCATCACCACAAACCCAAGGCCCCAAACCCCGCTTTCCTGTTCCACAATTACGAGGCCATCGCGACCTATCATTACCACAAAACAAAGGTCACAAACCCCGCTTTCCTGTTCCACAATTACAGACCATCCGTGGACCTATTCGTGTTCCACAATTACATCCGTGTAACCTGGTTGCTACTCTAGCCCACTTTTTGCTCACTCACAAAATAAAAGAAAACGATATGTTAATATATTTAATTAATGTAGAAACATGTACAAATGTATTACTCAGATATATGATTTTCTTTAGGAATAAAACATTTTGATTTAGTACAAGTGCAAAAGGTCCTCCCACTTCGTTCATTACATCTGCGTGGTGCAAGTAACTGAGCATACGTGCATGTGGTGCCCATCGGAGATGTTCCTGTAACGGATTGACATCTGGCTGCCATCGGTTTATTCTAACCCCACAATGAAACATTCAACCGTATCGTCTGAAGATGTGGAAATGAATCCTGCTGCAGCAAGCGATGAGGGTGAGTGAACCCCAGACCATGTTCGATACGTTAGTAATCGTTTATCGAAACAATTGTAATACTGAGGATAATAAAAGTTTGGCACGTCGCACATGTTTCACTAGATAAACTAAGCGATCATAAAATATTTATTACATACATATATAACAACAAAACAAATATTAATAATCAACATAACATACTTCCTCACACAAATAACAAGAATCATCATCATAACATCGTATAAAGTGGTTAAGGCGCTCACATGATGAGCACCAATATTCATCATGTGAAAGGTAGTACAACAGTCCATCGCTCCATATGGGTTGGTGGTCCACCACGCGGTAATCTCCTGGTTTCAACGGGAAACAGCAATAACATAAACATACCACCCAGATGGTAGCGAATGTACAACGCAACTATGTGAGAGTAATTTCAAACTACTCGAGACGTGTCAGAGATTGCTTGCCAAGGTGTCAAACCATGCTGAATCCACTTTACATCTTCATATTGCTAGCACTACTGATGTTATGGAAGGGTAGTATTCCTTCTTTTCAAAATTTACCCAGTTCGGAATTAATTGACATGTCCGTCGCGTACTAATTTGAAATAGGGTTTGTGGTTGGTACACTTGGAGTCTTCCAATCGTCTTGCACTGGAGTAACTGACATAGTGAAGATCGGTAACTATGGTATATGTAAAACCCTCCCTTTAAGTAACGAATAATACTGAGTGGGGTATGTAACCTGTGTAGTGACCTTGTTGTGGCAAAGTGGAACAAACAACCTTGGAAATAAGTATGCCTAGAATCCTTGAAGTAGTGGTGAATACAAGGTTGGAAAAACAAAATGAGTAACAGCCTTGAACGAAAGAAACCTTGAAAAGGTGTACGAAGGCTAAACAATGTGTGGTATAATCTTAAGGTCACGTAAGTAGCCTTGAGGGGACACATAGTGGGAGAGTGTCATATATAAAGAGAGGGAATGTATGTAAAGCCAGTATCGTATATAATGGATAACATATTACGTCAAGCCATAGAAAAGGCGAAGATTTCGGTGCTATAAGTTCAAGTAAATATTGCGATATTTTGCTTAATAATGTGCATTATTTCTTAAATAAAAGTAAAACAAAGTTTGTTAGTGTCGGTCTATCACCCAAATTTGAGATTTGAGCCAGTCGTAAAACTAGGTGGATCGAAGAGTGGTGGAGTGATGTTTGACAAGCAGGAATGGCGTATACTTATGGATAATCAAGGGGTAATTACTAATTATTTCTACAGTCCTGAAGGAACATGGCTACCTACCAAACTGGGATCGAAGACTGTCTCGTACGAAAATATTAACGAAAAAAATTATAGGCCTCTGTGATAGTGAAGAAGTTGATGTCTATTTAGGATGGGTGTCTATAGAACAGTTATGGAAGCTTTTGAAGATAATACATTACCGATTGGAGTTGGCAGATACTGTGAACTTTCCAGAGTTTTATAAAAACCTAATAAAGTCGGCAGCGAATTCCTGAATGTAACATTCACCAAGTTATAGGTCCATTGCATGATGTATTTGAGGTCAACATAGCCTGCCTTCTGGAAATGGAAGAATTTGCCAAGGAGAAACTATATATGGATATGGATCTTGCCAAACCTATAACTGAAAGGGGGTAACCGCTTGTAGTCAATAGGGATAGTATTAGATGTTAGTCAATATGTGGATGTGTTATAGTGCGGAGTCGTGGCCTAAAGCTGTAGATTGTGTTAGTGCAGTCCAAAGACTAATATGCCAGTTACAATCATTAGAATTCGATGCTGATCATGAAAAGTGTATGGAATGGGTAGATTTAGTGATGACTATTTAAATAATCTAGTTAATAAGTATGGGGAGGAATACGCCTTTGTGAAAAATACTTAACATCGCATGTAGATGATATAGAGTGTATTTGTTGTATAAAGCGATTAATAGAAGACCTTAAAGAAATATCATTGGAGCAATTTATACACGAAATAGAAAGATATTTACCGAATTTGAGCCATCAGATGACGACTCACCAATTGAAGGTGTGCATTAATGAGTCCAAAACGTAGTTCACTACATAGTAGTATGGGAGTTGGCTCACAGGCATGCGCGAAAAGGAGAATGGGAACAAATTAGCTAGAGATTCTGCACGATTTAAAAAAAGAATAGGCGGCTGTGATAATATAATTTCGCCAATCCTCGAAAACAGCATCGTGAGTGTGTGTTTGTCAGACGCTTTAGTAGTATGTATATATAATGTATAGGATAGTATTAAATAAAAAAGTAAATAAAAAGATCTATTTATTGTATATAAATATTACAATATATAATTAAGGTTACTTAGCGTATTACACAATGTCTTTGTTAGAAATCCAGGAGTTGTGAGAAGTATCAAAACCCAACCACTTAACGAGAGCTTTATTCCCTTGACGTCGGATGACACGTTCAATTAGATGAATGTCTGGATATTTAACACTTTGTAGTTCGGGCTCATAGAACCGACCTTGAATCTCTTCATCTCGAGTATCACGTAATGTGTAGGTGAGTGGGCTTGAACGTTTAACTGTTGATATTCGAAAGACTTCGTAACTCCAATTAGGTGTGTACCCTTAGAGAATATGCTTCTATGTTTGCTAATGCGTACATGTTCCCCACTTTAAATTTAGGTGTTTTACGGTCAAGAATTTTTGACATTTTAAATGTTTTGAAATAGATGCACTATTTTTCCGATACATCTACCGGTTTGTATCCAGTTGTTCTATGCTTTCTTGAATTATACTCGGCGACAATGTGCGGTAATATTGATAGCCACTTATAGGATCCTTGCATGCTGAAGGTTTTCCACATTATTGCTTTAAGGGTGCGATTTACACGTTCGACTATACTACTTTTCAAGGTGGAATAACTACTGTAATGATTGATATTAAATTTTTCATTACTTTTTGAATTCGCATTATAGAACTCAGTTCCCATATCAGTTTGTATATGTGTAGGTATCCTTTTCAAACCAGACAAAAGTTTATCCATTACATCCGCGACCAGTTTACCATTCTTGCGTTTGATGGGAAAAGCCCAAACATATTTAGAGAATGCATTTATTACTAAAATGTATCGAAATCCTTTATTCATCCGAGCATATGGTATCATTTCCACTAAATCAGCTTGAAATAGATCATTTAAACCTTTTAGTACAACACAACGCCGCGGAAAATTTCTTCTTGCAGGTTTTCTTCTTACAACATCGGCTTTACTCATTTTTGTTTTGTGCTTTGGTTTTACTACGAACTCTACGTTGAATATCGTTGCAGTTGAAAACTTTACAAACGTCGGCATGGTTACACGATTTACATCGTTCCTCTTAAGAGGTTGACCAATTACATCCTTTGCCAGCTGAAATGTTGTACCTTCTATGTTAAGCTCAAGAGTTGGTGACTCCACCTGCAATGTCTATAGTACCGTCGTTACAGGGATAGGTATATTGATCACCTACGCCGGTAGATATACTAATTGTCTTCTTTGTGGCGATTCAAAAAATGATATGAAAGTTTCATAAGACAGACGCTATGATGAACAATATGTTTCCCAAATTTATCCACTGTCATTTGATGATGAAGATGGCCTCCAAATTTATCTATTGGCATCACTGGTGGACATATAGTACTATCTTTAGTGATAGTCGTAGTAACAATGAAAGTAAAACTATAGTGGTAGGTTTATAACAAGTTCTGTTACTTTATTACTTTTGCGTTACGTAGTTCATCAATTATATATATTATTTCGTTGTGATTGCTAGTATTTCCTGCCGACATTGATCCTAATAATTCCCTTAACCAATCGACTAACTTATTCGGATTATTCCACGGTACAAACTCAATAGGTTTATTATTGTATCGCAATAGCTGCAGTCCACCACCTCTTTTTGGATATGAAGTTGTTCAATCTTGGCTAGGTGCAATAGACATTAGAAGTTTTCTAGGCTGAAGTAATGGTTTAATGATTTCAAGGTCTTTTACTTTATTCCTGGTTTGATCATCATTATAATTACGTGGGCAGATGCGACGACCAAAATTCTTTACAATCCTCTTTTGTATCCCGTAAACTTTTTAAAATGTTCATATAATCCCCCCTCTAATTAGGGTGATCCTCGGGGAAAGCGATTGCAAATTTTCTCCAATAAAATTAGTTCGTCCCTATAAAAATTTCTCTTTTCAGGTAAAATGCACACCGTACGAAGCAATTATCTTGGTATCTTAAAATCCTTGACGTAAATTTTTAAGGTATTATTAAGTTCTTCAAACGGGGAGATCCACAGAGAGCCGATTTCAATTTTTAAATAAATTTCCACCTCTCTCTTGGAATAAATTACGTTCTTTAAGGTTAATTTCGGAACAAAGTACCCTCCTTAGTATTTGAATTTGGTATAATTAAAATACTTTTTTCAGGCAATGGACTTTTTTCCGATTCTGGGTAAGGGGTTCACTTTGATGGGAACCATCAAGAATTAATTTTTTAAGGTTGTGAATGGTTTAAATGTCCTCCTTACGTTCTGAAGTGAGTATCTTTTTCAAATGCTTTTCGTTGCACACTTTGGAGCACGAAAATGTTTGTATAAGGTCCTCCATTACGCTGTAGTTGCATTCCTATAGATTATTTTTGCAATGAAACAGCAAATTCTTACTAACGCCTTATTAACCGCTTTCTTTTCAATCCAAGAAATAATTTATACGCCAGAACAGCAAAATCTTTAAATTTATAAATGCATATCAACCGGACATCATAACATGCTTGAGATTAGTGTGATCTTGTTGAAAAGAACAAGTAAATTCGCATTATCACGTATAAGCTGTTTTGGAATTGAAGAATACGTTTGACACAGATAGAAACAATCATTATTTCGATGTTGCCAAAACAAAAATGATCTTAATTCATTTTGTTTATGACATGCTACATCATCAAAAATCATTATTGAATTTTTACGGGACTCACTAGGGGTATAACTCACTATTATCACTGTATTCGATATACTTAATTTATGGGTGCCAGTAACTCCCGCAGGTACTGGTATTTAGGTTGTATAGAATATATATATATATATATATATATATATATATATATATATATATATATATATATATATATATATATATATATATATATAGACATTTTCAAAACGTAAGCCATTTGGATGTTCTAATAAGCTAATCATAACATTGGTTTTTCCACAGCCGGATGGTCCGACGATTATACCTCGTTTACATCCCCCTTTTAGTAAACCGCGGTGTTTAGAGTACTGCTCCTTGTTAGGAGTAATGTCATAATTTTTGATAGGTAAAATTCTGTATCTTGCGGAATGAAACGGATGTCACCATTATGGTACTAAACCACGACTTGTATGACGCTTTATATATATATATATATATATATATATATATATATATATATATATATATATATATATATATATATATATATATAAAAAACCACGTGCAGAAAGTAGTTTAGTGGAAGTGTCAGTCAGTGTGGTATGAAGTATACATCCCAGCGTCAGAGGAAAAAAGGTTCAGGATTAATTAATACTTTAATAAATAAATTACCCGTGGAGTTGCATATACCCGGATATCGATATTGTGGGCCAGGCACCCGTTTACAAAACGATTAGCTCGTGGCGACAAAGGTATTAACGCATTGGACGAAGCGTGTAAAGAACACGATATTGCATACTCCCAGTCAAACGATCTACGACAACGACACAAAGAATAAGACTTTACAACAAAAAGCTTGGAATAGATTTCGTTCTCCACGCTACTTTGGAGAAAGGGCAGCTATTAACCATAGCTGGTATAATGAAAGGAAAACGGACAATGGGAATGGGTGGAAATCACGGAAAGGACAAAAGAAATTAGGAATGGGAAATAAATCACGACGAAGGAAGCATTCTCGCAGAGCAATTTCGTTTAACAAAGCAGTCCTTCTAGCCCGACGTCGTGTTGGTGGTAAACTTCGATCATCTTTAAAAGCGACAATACAGCAAGCCTTAGCGCTCTAAAACACAAAAATTATGTCACCCAAGAGCAGAATATTGCCAAAACGGGGATTCATACCTCTTATTCCCTCTTTGCAGCATTAGGAGCTTTAGGGTCTCTAGGTGGCGGTGCTGCGGCAGTCGCAAAAGCGGTAACTGACGCAAAAGCTGCGACAAAACGTTAGAAGAAACCAAACGACACAACCAAGCAATGGAAGCAGCTCATTAGAAAAGGTTTATACATAAACCATATAAACAGGTTAGGTATATATTTACAACCGTATTCAAAAACTCCCACTGAAGCTACCACGTCACGCCTTAAGTAATGTTGAGCTATAAAATTTGTGGAGCAATTACAGATTCCCAATTTTAGAGGGATATATATGCGAGATAACTTACCACACGAATCCATGCGAATGAATGTGGTATTGTAAATCTGGATGATCAAAATAACAAGGGTACACACTGGACAGCTTACATTAAGTGTAACAGGCATATTACATATTTTGATAGCATAGGACATATTAAACCACCCTTTGAATTACTCCACTATTTTAAAAGTGATCGTAGCAGTAACACAATTGAGTATAACTTTACCAAGGTTCAAGATTTTGATACATACAACTGCGGTCATTTAGTCTTACACTTTTTATATGACTGCTCCTACTGATTTTCAGTAGTCGTTACGTGATCGTAATGTCGTACACATTTACATTTACCGGAAAAATTGTATCTTGCAAGCAACCTTTAATCCACCGATTTTTCTTGAGAATAGTCGGAATACGTAATGGGATTGACTAGTTTTGAATCTTTCAATACTATACAGAATGTTACTTCAAAGAATAACCAACTCGTATTTGGAAACGATAAAATTACAATACCACCAGGATCATACGAAATCGCGGATGTGAATAAATATATTAATGAGTTAGTGAAAAGATCGGAGCATTATGCATTTACAAGCGAATAATAATACTATGAAAGCAAGTATGAAAGCAACCCATGACATTAACTTCAATGTGGAAAATTCGATAGGACCTATGCTGGGATTTAATAAAACTGTTTACCAGGCTCAAAGTGCATACCTGATATCCTATTAACATTATCAAAATTAACTCATTAATTATCGAGTGCAATATAACAAGTGGTAGTTTTAAAAATGGTGAAACATCACACATAATTCATCAGTTCTTTCCCAGTGTACCAGCGGGTATAAAATAATAGAGTCCCCTCAACATGTCATCTATCTACCTATCAATACATCTACCATTTCGACAATAACACTTAAAATAGTAGACCAAGACGGAGATCTCGTCAATTTTAACGGGAAGTCATAACGATAGGACTACATTTAAAGAAAATATGGTGGAGATAACACATGTGCAACCCAGTGCAAATCAAACTATAAAAGATCAAAGTGTGGAAAGGTGGAGTCAGTAAGCGTTCAGCGCCCAAAGCATTGACACCGCAGAACAAAGCATTATTGGAAGTCTCCTTTACAGTACTACAATGAGTATATTAAACTTAATGAAAAAGTTGTCGTTGATAATGCTATCGTTAATTCCGAACTGCACACCCATCAGCCATAACTACCGATTTGGAAACAATGATGAAATCAGGATACCCATTCAGGAAGACATGTGCACTCTACCATCCGAAAGCTATGTCTACGTAGAGGGACGATTATTACGTCAGGATGGTACTGTCTCTAACACCGCAAGGTTCGTTAATAACGGTATCGCATTTTATTCAGTGAAATTAGATATGAAATGAATGGAATAGTGGTAGATTCCGTAACGAAAGTAGGATTAACGTCGACAATGAAAGGATTGGTATCATTGACGTCCAATGATCTCGCCCGTCATGAAAATGCAGGTTGGTTTCCTACTGCAAACAGTACACAAAAATGCTCAAGGATACTTTAACGTTTGTATACCGTTGAGAATGCTACTTGGCTTTGCCGAAGATTACAATAAAGTGATTTTGAACATTAGACAAGAACTGGTATTAATTCGTAGTAACATTGATACCGACGCAGTAATTTCAACTGTAGAAGAAGCATTAAAAGTTAACAAGATAAGATATATTGGAAAGTTCCACATCATTCCAGCATTAGCAGAGGAGTTGGCGTTAACGAAATACATTGATAAAAATGTAAATACGCCAGTAGCATTTAGAAGTTGGGAAACCCCATTATCCCGCCGTTCCAGCAACAGATAAGATACATGGGCAATCAAAACATCTACTAGTTAGAAACACCTAGATACATTATTATAGGATTTCAAACTGGGCGAGAGAATAATGTTATAGATACGAGCAGATTCGATAAATGTGCACTAAATAATATTCCGTGTTCCTGAACACGGATCGTTATCCGTATGACAATCTCAACGTTAATTATGATAATAATTGCTTTGCTACGTTGTATGAAATGTTTGCTAAATTCCAAATGTCGTATTACCAAAAGAGGGCAACCATTACTCACCCCACGCAATTTACCACAGCTGCACCGTTGATTGTCGTAGATTGCTCAAATCAAAAAGAAGCATTACACTCTAAAGCAGTAGTTCTTCGTGTGGAGTTTGAAACAGCGGCAAACATAGCTGCCAATACGAAGCATACTGTGTTATACTCCACGATCGTTTAGTTACATACAACGCGTTAACCAAAGCAGTACGACAGTTGTAATACAATGTCCGTCATAGTCATGTACAAGGGTTTAAAATTTCAAAAGCTTTTATACCAAAAGAACTCGCCATTTATAATGGAAACAAATTGCCCATTTTTTTAAATCACCGTATCCCTGGCATACATTGGATGCAGAGAGTCGTCGTCAAGCTACTTGGTTAATACATAACCAGCACTGTATTAAATGGGAAGAAGGGTATACACCACCACACCACTTTCGAAGAATACTCGAGAGATTGATTCAGCCAACAGATTCTGTCTATGTCAAGGGCAGAGAAAGCAGATTACATCAGAAAATTTGTGACCCAGCCTGTTATTGAACTTGAGGAAAGTCCACCTCTTCCTGCTATGCAACCCGTTTGTTACTTTCATTGTGAATCATTATGTCACTGTGCTTTGAGTACTTATATCAATTTATATAATATATATATATATATATATATATATATATATATATATATATATATATATATATATATATATATATATATAATCAATAAGTCTTTTAATTTTTTTTAGTAAATAGTCATTTCGTTTTTTTTATTTATATCACACAGTATTTGTATAGCATATATTCTCTTACTAACGAATTAGTACATAATATTAATATATGTTAAACAATAAAGGAATAATACAACTTATTATTAATATAAGTTTCATTATGGAGAGAATATAGGAAAAAACTAGCAAGTGTCAGTACCCAAACTATTCTTCTTCCGGTTAATATAAATTCATTTGCTTAGCAACCTCAATAGTTCGCTCAACGGATCAGCATTCTCCAATTCCGGTATTCGCCAATGCCCCCACGCCAATGTGAACACGTATCACGTAGTCGATATCGTTTGTCATCCTGGGACCTAAAGGCAATTTTGTTTAACATTTCGGTATATATATCATTAAGGTTGATCGAAACACAAGCATTTTACACATTACTGTTTTATCAGACCCCTCCCAACCGCTTTGTAGTCTATTCCGTCAACACTTTCTGAATAACAACTTTCTTAACACCTTTCGCTTTCTTAACAACTTCATTATCACAAGCTTCAGACAGTATGACTTCGATCCAGCACCATAAAAATAATGAATCGCTTTCCTGCGTACTCATCTTTCATTCGTCCAACGACGGAAGCAGTCGTAGGAATACCATGCAACTCATTTTGATAGTTGGAAGTATCATATTCGTCTAAATTATTTCGCATGTGGGCATACATATCATCAGTTACTATCTCAACAATCAAAGAATCCGTGTCAGTATAGAGCAACGTGACATTCTTGCCATAATGAGCTCGTAAGATATCATAAAAAAACCGATACATTATAATTTTGGAAAGATCTAAAATACTGAATCCGACATAAACGGGTTTGTCGTACGTAACTACCTGTTTCGACAATTCCGCCGCAAACAATTTATCAGTGAATTGAATAAAATTTTTAAATTGCGGTTTTGCAACGTACCGTGCTAGACCTACCCGACGACCGTTATTTTCCCAATGTGTTAACAGTTTAATAACTCTTCGTTTATCGACATTTTCCATTGTTTTACCAAACACGCCATTATTCATGATTTTATAGAAATCCTTTTCGAACTTGTTCTGTGCTGTGCTGCGGAGAGCTGTATTAAGGTCTACGTATGGTATTAGCCACGGACTCTGACGAAAGCGTAAAACCCTATGAATACGAGTAACAATTAAGCCATGCTCTATACATTGTTTTAAATAGCGGTAATGTATAACGTAGTTGGTCTTATCACACAGGTTAGGGATTAACTTCTCCTCCTGGGAATGTGGTGCGCAGATCATTTCAGGACAAAACGGATAATCGTTGTGTTCGTCATGCAGATGGTGGGGATAATGTATATCAACCTCCAGTACAAATCCAACATCGGGTCATCATCAATCTTTAATACGTTAAAGTGATCTATTTCCTCTTGAGGTAACCACATAAACCCATCGTGGGGGGTATTGCTTCATACTAGCCGTATAAATTCGTGGCATCTAAATATTGTAAAAACACTTTCGGTTGTTTAGGATCATAGTTTGGAACAAACTCGTTATTAGCGATGCTTCTCCGCTTGATACAAGTACTTACTCCACCCCGAATACCTTGTTTAAAAAGTGATACATATCCATATCCGTCAGTAATTCTAGCTCTACTTTCGTACATTTCAACATGGCATCCCACGCCAATCCAGGCAAAGTGACATACTGTGCAGGTTCTAACCCATACACACCCATACATAATCTCCTAAAGTTTTCAAACACGTCAGCCAATAACAACACATCTGATTTTAAATAAATATCAGCATAATCACCTAGTGTATTACACTTAAAGTGATCCCATACCAGTAGAACGCGACAGTATTCGTCATCGGAAATATTTGCATCGCGCATTTTATCATAGAATTTGTCATATGATGGCACCGTGACGTCGTTCAATTTACTAAAGCTGTCTACTACGCATAAGGAAACTACCTTTCTTTCTCACTAAGTTGAAATCGCTATCATTACTAAAATATTTCCGTACCTCCATACATTGATCATCTGTAAATTCTGAGATAGAGTATCTAAGGATGCAGCCATGAATCTACAACTATCGACGAAACGTAAATTAATGTATTTTTTTCCCTGATACCATACTGTTTACATATTCATCAACAAAAATGTGCTTACCAAACGTTATATATTTTCACTGTTAACCGGAAGTACGGTAATTTCTTCCGTTTCACTCGCTAACTGTTTAATGAACAGGTGAACATCATAACCACTGAGATTATGTAGAAAAACGGGGAGAAATGTAGGTACCTGATAGTTAAGTTACACGTTGAATGTGCTGCACCACGATACTTACCAGTAACGTGACAGTGATTTTCGTACTTTCGGATCGCCCGTAAAGTGCTTGCCGCATATGTAACAACATACACTGCGTTCATACGTAACCTGCTGTTCATCCGTTAATGGTGTCATTGGAACAATAGCTTTGAAATGTTCATTATATATCCGTTTTACATCACTTTCTAGTCGTCTTATAAATATCTCCCCTGCATTACTCCCCTATACAGCTCTAACTTAGACCACATCGTTTACACTACACTTAATATAATAACTAAACGGGTATGGTTCGTGTTTACACGTTTTATCGTAAACGGTTTTTCGGGATCTGGTTCAGCCGTATCTACCGGTACTAAGAGCGCTTCAAAATCTGCATATTTAGAATGGTAGAACCATTTGTTTCTGATAGTTCCGAAACGCGAGAATATTTTCCGCGTAGAATTCCCCGGTTATGTCTTTTTTTGTTTCACGCCCGGTAATTTTGTATATACGAAGTTACAGTCGTGTGACACGTGTCGGGTTAATTGCTCCTCGGATCTAAAGTAATACAAGCATGCATCACAAAAATACATTGCTCCGTTCCGCCGAGTTATTTGGTTGCTAAGTAAACGAGAAAATTTTTATCCATACATAATGCTGATTATCTGTTTGGTTACTGACTAATAATAAAAATTAACATGGACTGCCTGTTTGGCTTTGGTATAATACAGAGGCCCCACTACCTCTGTGACACGCTGACCATCACGATACGTATCGTCTAACCCATAAACATTGATGGAAATGTTGTTATTGCTCTCAAACGTTGAAATATTCGTCAGCTTAACAGGAACTGTACACCATTCCAGTTGAATAACGTTTGAAAATAGGGTAAGACGTTGTCCGTTGTGGTAGACCCTTTGTGTCACTAGTGCCGATACAACAGCCCATGAAAAGCAGCAATTGTCATTATTTTTACATTGACTATGGCGTGTTTATGTGCGATTTCAGCGGGGCAGCCATATATGGAACCCGTGGTGGGCCAAATTTCAACAGGTTGACCTCTATATATACGAATGCACCAGGGACCACCTAAAACAGTTGTTACTTACTAATCGATTACACCATTACTCACACTTACCAGAATCTTTATGTGAAATTCAGATTCTTTGCATCCAATATTTACTTTTTTGGAAATACTCTTCTAACACCGTCCCAATACTTAGAATGTCATACTTAGTCTGAAAGGATTTCAGTTTGTGTTTTCCTACTGTTCAAAAGTATAAACCAAATAGTTCCACATTACATTTTAATGAGTAGTGTTTTGCAACTGACTTTGTACTACTTCAATAAGTTCCCTTTAACGTCTGCCATAAAGGTGGACACATCAGTATGCGTATTGCATGGAGACAACGGTACGACACAATGCGTTGTTTAAACGCATTTCGAAACACTTCAACCCCAGTATCGACAAACAAACATACATTTGCTTTATGCCTATTGCTTCTGAGGTGTCCTTGGAACGCATAGGGTATATCCATTAACAATCAGTGCAGTGCACACTCCACCAATTTTTAGGTTGTTCCGGTTCATCGCATTGTCAGACTTCCGCTTCCTTGAGTTGCTCAACCCTAATGATCCGGGTTTCGCATTATCCTTCGCATAGTTTACCCCAGATGGTCCTGGTTGCGCAAAGGAATCAGTAACATGTCTATGTATTGCTTTTTATCGCGGAAGTGATTCCTTGCACCACATTGCTCTTGTGGTTTGGTTTTGCAATGAAACCTCCTGCATTCCAGATGGTGGTGTAGATACTGACATCCAGCATGTTGTTTTTGATGTCTCAGTAAGGAATCCTTTCGAGAAAATCTTCATGCATTCACAACGGAATCGATTATTTACACCTGAAATAACATTGAAGACAAAATATTCCATTGAATATCTACCGGGAGAAAAATTCTTACTCTGCATTGCAGACAAGTTGGTTTGATGGTTTGAAGTAGTAGAACTCTGAAAGCGTGCAATTACAAAGTTAGAGACTAACTGGTAGCACTAGAACTATTACGGTTATATATATATATATATATATATATATATATATATATATATATATATATATATATATATATCATTGTTTTGGGAGTTCTTATTTAGAACATAAGGTGACCGTAAGTATGTTTCTTCAACCTTATACATTCCGTATATAACCATTTGGAAACAAACATAAACGTAAAAGTAAACGTATTGTGCAGTGTTCATAACCCCTGCGTGACAAAAAAATATATTTAAAATAAAAAAAAAAAAAAAATAAATAAAAAAATAAAAAAAAAAAAAATAAAAAGTAAAACTATAAAACGTAGTGTTTAGTGTGCAAAGCACCCGCGCCCACACACACCCGCGGGTATTAATTATTTCTTCTTCCGCACCCCAAAAAAGAGCGTCCGTAACAATACCCTACTACATTATACTAGTCAACACTTCAGAGATTGAATATATAATCAAAATAGTAGGTATTGGGGTTCACGGTGTTATATTATAAAGGGGTTAAACATGCATCTGTACAGCTCAAAAAGCAGTTCAAATACAGATCAAAAACAGCTCAAATACAGCTGAAAACAGCTCAAAACAGCTCAAAACAGCTCAAATACAGCTGAAAAACTCAAACAGCTCAAACCAGCTCAAATACAGCTGAAAACAGCTCAAACCAGTTTAAATACAGATCAAAAACAGCTTAAACCAGCTTAAATACAGCTCAAACCAGCTCAAACCAGCTCAAAACCAGTTCAAATACAGCTCAAATACAGTTCAAAACAGATATCTGTTTTCCATAAACAATACAATAAGTATTAACTATCATATATACTGCAATTAGCCTACTAAATAGTCTGATCCAATTAAGTCACTAATATGTAAATATTTAACATAATACTATGTACCTAAATACATAGCAAAGGATATATATTTAAACTCGAATATAACCAATTATAATTTTTTTATATGTAGTTCAATTGGGATGAAAATTATTTTAAAACGCATTAATATTTAAACTGAAAAGTGTTATAATAAAATTCCTTTAACAAGTATTACTTCAAAATGCTTATAAACCTGTCAATCACCTCATAATGTAAAATTTTGAATAAAAAATATTAAGTATCAAATTATTATCTGCAAATATACCTACCAGATTTAGAGATACACTAAATTATTAATAGTTTCAAAGGATTAAAACTAATAAACCTACTTTAGACTGAGAAATCTTGTTAATAATATGTAAGTATAAAACAATTTTTTCATAATACATCTACTAGGTACGTAACAAGAATTAAACCTATGAAGAAACTCGATTTTGCTTGTAAACTTTTGTTAGATAACCGTAAACTGTATGTAATTTGATCTGTTTAAATGTAAAAAAAATTAAGAAATGTATTAACTGAATTGATTATAAAGAAAACAATTTACATTAGTCAATTTTAACGGGGAAGTCATAACGACAGGACTACATTTAAAGAAAATATGGTGACGCGCTATAACACATGTGCATGTACCCAGTGCAAATCAAACTATAAAAGATCAAAGTGTGGAAAGGTGAGAGTCAGGCGTTTAGCGCCCAAAGCATTGACCCGCAGAACAAAGCATTATTGGAAAGTCTCAGCTTTACAGTACTACAATGAGTATATTAAACGTTAATGAAAAGTTGTCGTTGATAATGCTACCGTGGCGTTAACGAAATACATTGATAAAAATGTAAATACGCCAGTAGCATTTAAAGTTGAAACCCACATATATCCCGCCGTTTCAGAAAATAAGCATATATGGGGGTAAGTGTACATTTTTTATATGTCAATAGTATGTTGAATATATTTTTTCATCCAAGTGTAATTACCCAAATAAGTTTCAATGATGATCACCGTTTATTTGCATATTTAGACGTGACTTAACTCTTTATTCTTTTCATGACTGTTTTTATGTATTTGATATTCAGAAAGAATACCTTATGTATTCAGTACACATAAATACTTGCATTCAGTAATTATATTTATAATCATTTCAACATTAAATATCTTCATGTCTATGGCATAAGTTTTGTTTCATCATTCTTATTTATCAGAATTTTTTATAGCATCATAAATATTTAATTTTGACTAAGTTAATAAAGAACTAATTTTTTTTGCATTTACAGATTATCTATCCATCGTCGAGGTTAACAACTGTAATTAAAATGATCTAACATTTACAGTTAATATTATTTTACCCTTTTATACATTATACAATAATTAACAAAAAATTAAACGCTTTCATAACTGTAACTAATAAGTATTATTTTCTTCCCTGAATAGTTAATCAACATTAATGAACAAAAATTTTTTTTCTTTAGTATACTGTGTGATGAGGTGTGCTACGTAGACGAGTAATCTTTTTACTGTACCTATTTTATCTATTGTACATATTGTATATTTTATATATTGTATAGAATAAATTGTTTCCTGTCAGTATCATACTGTTTTCGCTGATGTTAACATGTGCGACCCAAACTTTTATTATCCTCAGTATTACAATTGTTTCGATAAACGCTTACTAACAAAGCATGGTCTGGGGTTCACTCACCCTCATCGCTTGCTGCAGCAGGATTCATTTCCACATCTTCAGACGATACGGTTGAATGTTTCATGGAATAACCCGATGGCAGCCAGATGTCAATCCGTTACAGGAGCATCTCCGATGGGCACTGAACGTATGCCCAATTACTTGCACCACGTAGATGTAATGACACGGAAGTCGAGAGGACCTTTTGCATGTGTACTAAATCAAAATTCCTAAAGAAAATCATATATCTGAGTAATACATTTGTACATGTTTCTACATTAATTAAATATATTAACATATCGTTTTCCTTTATTTTGTGAGTGCGCAAAATGTGGGCTAGAAAAGCAACCAGGTCACACGGATGTAATTGTGGAACACGAATAGGTCACACGGATAGCCTTGTAGTTGTGGAACAGAAAGCGGGGTAGGTCAAGGATGGTCTTGTAATTGTGGAACAGGAAAGCGGGGTTTGTGACCTTTGTTTTGTGGTGATGATAGGTCGCACGGATGGCCTCGTAGTTGTGGAACAGGAAATGGGTGGTGGTGTATGTGTGTGGTAAAGTCTCCAAACATACCTACTATGGTTCATCAATTTTTTCTGCTAGGTCTTGAAAAATTCATCTTCGTTGTCGGATTTTGATAAATCGGCAACTCATCTACAGATGATTCGCTGGATGTACTGCAGTCTTGTGATAGATCACGAACCTTCTGTTGTTGAACGTTATTAACACTTGTTTGTTGGTGTTATCACCAGAGCCACTACCCAATTTTTCTTTCGAAGCTTTGGGTCATTGGAATTTAACACATTCTAGCATTAGCCTCTCAAAACTTCGTGGTGTAAACTGCGAAACTGGTTCTGCTTCCCAGTAGGAACTGGAGACGTTGCTGTGGTATTCAGCGTTTGGGTATCGTTAACATTACTTTTGTAAGTTTGGCGTCCCATCTTTTAATGATTCAACGTCAAACTTTTCTCTTGATACCATGTCCTTATTAAAATACAATTTCTCCTTTTGGAATCCATTTATAATTATACCAGCATTTGTGTCCTCCAGGTTTCTGCAATAAATGTAGCAAACATTTTTTTTTGTTTGCCCTATATGGGGCGCCCATTTGACTAATTTGATCCCATACAGTTTTCCTTGATTTAAAACAACTAGATCCAGAGGCTGTAACAAGTGGGTGGTGTGAGGGTCAGCTTAAAATTATGATATTTTCTTGTTCATCCAACTCAATCACTGCTGTGGTAATATGCGTACTGTGTCCATAATATATAATAAGCACAGGTCATTGTTCACCTAGGGCAGGTATGACTTTTTTGAAATAATTTACAAAAAATTTGTATCCATCCAGCCCTTCTTTGGCAGCATAAGACGTACCAGGAAAAAAGAATCAGGAGCTTGCCACTGATCCCAAATATTTTGGCCTTTAAATTATTAATGGAAGCCCTTTCTCCCGCACTTGTCAGTACAAAGACAGTAGTGTTTTCACCGGAAGTACTGGTAATACGGAGCATGGTTTTCCTTTTCTACCAACCATTTGGTGTTACAGGGATCCATCGGCTGCTTTCGTCGAGATTCCAGATTTGAGCTGGCTTTTCTTCTAAATTGCAGTCACTTCTTCAATATTTCAAAATATCCATAGATAGTAAATGGATCAGTAGCCTTTTACGGGAATACTCAACAGACTGAGGTGTTTTGATACTTAATTTATGCCTTATTTTAAGCCATAGAAACCAGTCGGTACCAGGTATACCATCTTTAAATAGGGTTTTTATTTGTTCTCCTTAACAAAAGCGGCAAGCAAATGTAAAACCTTTTTGGATAACCCAAATCCCCATTTCTCTAATGTTACAATTCCTCGGCCAATTTTTCTTCTTGTTCCTGAGTTAAAACAGTTAAACGAAAGCCCTTACGTGACAATATATTGTACAATATGGAATAGAGTAATTTTTGAGGCTTTTTACTTATTCTACCGGCTTTAACTTCTCATCTTTAATATTTTGGGTCCTCAGTTTTCTTTTATAGCATCGAACCATTTTCTGCAAAATAGAAACATTAACAAATTAAAGTAATATGGGGCAAATGTGAATAAACATTATCACATTTCCCCCAATTTTCTTAAATGTAACATACGGCAATATTTATAAACCAGTCAATTTCTAGGAAGTTACGATAATATCCACCTAAGTAATACTATTATAGAAATTTATGTTTAAGGAATCAATGTACTTACTTACAACGTATTAAACATTCGCGTTAAAAACATTCTTTCGGCACTGCACTCTTAACCTGAAATGCGTAGTTACTTTCGGACCAGTTCTCTACTAACTGAACGGTGTAACTTCGATGGGCGCCGGCATTTCTGTAAATATGGCAGCGGCTACTACCTACTTAAAATTTATACACGGCGATGTTGATGATATTTTAACAATCACGATGGGCCCCATTTTTGCATTTACCCCATATTACCATATATTATTTTTCTTATAATATTCCAGTGTTTAATTTTCATCCAATAAAATGCCAAGTATGTTTGGTATAACTTATCATAAAAAGGGAAATATTTCAACTTATTATGTATTTTAACAAAAAAATTAATAAAAGTAAATGGAATCTAGCTGCTTAAATAATTTTCTGATGTCAAACACTAGTTACCGCAATTGTTCGATATAACCTCCATTTTGTTGTTGTAAAATTACCAACCGTTCCTCCAAGTTGTATACAGCACTGTGCAAAATTTCTGGTTGAATTACACGAATTTGCTCACTAATACTGTCCTTTAATTCCTCCAGCGTTGTTGGAAGTGTTATAAACACCAAATGTTTTGAATAATCCCATAGCCAGTAATCCGCTGGGTTAATATCATAAATTTGCCAAATGTTTGCTTATAACACGATCTTGAAGAACCCCACTTAGCAATTGTTTAACTGATCGGTAAATATGCAGAGGTGCACCACTCTGAATAAAAATCATGTTTTCAATTCCTTCGTACTCGTTTTGCAACAGTGGAATTGTATAATCCCTTAACATTTGCAGGCATCGTTCACTAATAACAGTTACAGATACGGTTTCCCCATTCTGTATTTCCTCGAAAAAGTATGGACCAATGATGAAATTAGCTGTGAAACCGCACCAAACGGTGACTTTTTTGTCATGAAGACCTTGCTGAACAGTTTTGAGTATTCACTCCACGTTTAAGAGAGAAATGGGCTTCATCTGTCCATAAAATACGGGATAACCATTCAGGTTTAATTTCTATCTGAGCCAGTGTTTATAAAGAAAAATTGTACCTAAGAGCCAAATCTGCTTCCTTTAATTCAAACAGCAGCTGCGTATACATTTTAGGATTTGTAAAATTTTTCAAACCGTAGTGTATGGCGTTTGAAATCGTTTTGTTATCGCAATCACACTGCTGATTCCTAGCGGATTATTATTGGCTACGTTTTGATGTTCCTGAAAAATTTCAACTTGGACATCACTCATCCTTGGTCTTCCTGATCTTGGATGGTCAGCTACAGACCCTGTTATTTCAAATTTACTAATCAAATTAAGGTACGCCTTCATTTGGCATGGCCTTGCTCTCAAACCCATGTTTCTACGAAATCTTCGTGATCCAGCAGTTTAATTTTTTGCGCATTCATAATAACATTGCACTAAACCAATTCTTGTTTGTAGATCCACGTTCAACTCGTTACAATTTACGTTTACGCGCGAGTTTTATTTTCAGAATAATTTTCTAAACTACCATACTTTCGTTTGACACTTGTATCGATAGTTGTCACGATAATTCTTTTGTTTTCCATAGATACATTAAAATACCATTATGTAATCAACTAGATTCCATTTACTTTTTGTTATTAATTTGATTCGTTAAAAATATATAATAAGTTAAAATATATCCCTTACTTTATGATAACCCCATGTTACTCTCCGTGAGTTTACATTCGAAGCAAATTTTGTTTTTGGTAAGGGAAAATAATTATATTTTGAAATCTAAGTGCGGATATACCTAATTTTAGTAAAATTATGGCATCAAAGAAGCCACTTACTGAAGGAGAGTTGGAATATCATTTATGTAAAGATGTAAACGATGTTAGAACTATCATGTGGGCAAATGACGGTATAGATTATGAATTAGAAGTCGAAACTTTTGGTGAAGAAGATTAGAAAAATAACGCCCTTTCGACAGTTTCTGGCAAAGTAACCTGAGCGGAATTAAGTGGAGAATAATGAATGCCATTGAGTTTGAAGTTTATTTCGGGTTGACAATACTAGCAGATGTATTTATATCACATGGGCAAGCTGTAACTAATTTATGGCATCATGATAACAGATATTTCGAGCAACCATGTCATTAAACCGGTTCAAGTCGATCTCAAGGATGTTGAGGTTTGATAATAAAGAGGATAGGCCAGGCAGAAGAAAAGGCGATAAATTGGCGCTTATCCGAGTCCTTTGGAATAGATGGGTAGATATCCTTCCTAAAATATAAAATGCGGGCGAAAACGTCACAGTTGACGAACAAAGGGTAGCTGTCCGGGGCAGGTGTCCCTTCAAACAGTATATCTCTGGTAAACCTGCAAAATATAGGATACAAATGTGGAGATTATGCGATAGAAATTCGTCGTATGCCTATAACAGGTACATATGAGAAACGAGACAAAATCAAGTCATTTATTTTGTCTTGGACGTGCGATAATTTTTTACATCCTATACCTTGGGCTAATCATTACTAAAACGCAAACTTACGCTTTTGGGTAAAATAAGTCAAAATTACCGCCGTCATTTACTATAACTTACTTCAAAATTTGAATTTACCACACTTCAATAGTAGCGTATACACCAAAAATGGCTAAAAAAATAACCAAAAGAAATTATAAGAAATCTAATATTATCCTCGACCATAACAAAACCAAAGATGCTGTAAATACTTTAGACAAATTAGTGAACACCTACACTTGTCGTAGAAAAACGTTAAGATGGCCTATAATTACTTTTTATAATATACGCGCATACGCTTGTAATAGCTTTATTATATGGAAAGAAATCAATCCGCAGTAGATGCAGGGAAGCGTTTATTTGGAACTATTATGGAAAAAATTGGTGAAGCTACTACTGAGTACAAGAAACAATATGCCAAGAAGAAGAAATAGACATTTTCTTCAAGAAATTAACAAAGAAAACGCGAAAGCAGATTGGAAAAGAACACAGCAAATATTTTGTTGACAGTGTTCAGTAGTAGAGCGCGTGATCTAATAATAAAAAGAAAGCCTGAAGTAACCCCTTAAGTAACCGAATTAAAATCTTGTAAAATTTAGTTAAGACGTTGGTGATTATCAATGACATTGAATAAAGTATACGTGTACGATCGTTAGCAATATATGTCGATTGCATGAAAGCAACAGTTATTGTGTTAAACGTTTTCAAGGGCAAACATTAAAGCATAGCATGTGATGTTATATTAAAGCAAAGAGCCCATGTAAGATTCGCGAGTGAACGACAGACATTTGCGTTCGTTAGTGAATGTAGCGGCCGGTTATTCGCCAGCCGTCTACTGTATCTTGTGCATAGCGTATTTGCAAATTTAAAAAGGATTACTGAAAGCAGACCATGTGGACTTCACTACATCTCCAATATATAAGATTTATTAATATAAACTAGTTTTGATGTTTTGTTTAACAGATACAAGTACGATCATCTTTCAAGTACATTTCTGATTGCTGATTGTTCATTGTAAATAAAAGGAATTATAGAACTTTATCTATTTTGGGGGAATTTGTAATCTTTAAGCACTGATTTTTGTGATGTTCTTTTGAAACCACAATTGCAAATTGGTCAATATATCCAATATTTAAATTACTTTGTTGTTTATTTGTGTCAGATGAGATAAAATGTTGGCATTAACCTGTGTCAATTTACCTAACTGGTTACATCTTTTGATAATTGAAATTAATCTTTGTTAATTTTTGAGATTAATGGTTGATTTGAAATTGCATAATGATCCAGATCGATTACAAAATTTTATTTTAACCATATTGAATTATTTTGCAGTCAATCAGGTACAGAACACTCATAACGAAGTATTTTTTTTATTACGTATGGATTACAGAGTTGAAGTATTAATATTTAAACCTATTGATGAATGTCCAAATACGATTTTTAAAGATACCGATATTATTTATGATGAAAGCACTGACCGTTCTATTTTTCAATTTTTCAGCTACAAACAAATATTTTGTCGAGATAAAAATTATTAAAGATTTTTTTTAATTTTGATTCTTTTCTAAATTGGGTACTGTTTATTTATTTAATTCAGAATTTTATAACAATTAGAAATATAAATTTATAGGTATACGAGAGACACTTAAAAAAAATTGACGTTTTATGACTTTAAATTTTCATAAGTACGGGGTGTGTTCAATAAGTTTACGACAACCCGTGTATTTCAAAATTTTCTTAAGCTTTTGTATCGATTTCTTTTGAAGTGAGAGTGGTGTATGGTTTTACTGAGAAAGCTGCAACCCTGTCTTCCACAGTCAGGTACGATTAACTTAACATTCCGCCTAAGACTATTTATTTTAGCAAAATTTAGGATTGCAGTGGCGCCTAGAAACAATTTTTCCTGGACTGAACATTGTGAGTTGTAGATTTATGGTAAGTGTAGAGTGTTTGAAACTACATTTCAATCATTTTACTCCTTATATCGACCCCGCCCATTTCCACTGTAGCTTGCTTGGCAACCCGCTTACATCGGTAAGCTTGCACGATGCCTAGTGCGGTTTGGACGTGTAACACTAGAACAAAGTGACCACCTGAAGTAACTTAAAATGTATATTAACGCCTTAGCTCAAATGGTATGTGTTAGAATGGTCGGGGTATACAGCCTGACGAGGATTGTGAACATAAGCGCTAGTCCACAACTATGAGTTATTCATTTTACAACCTATTATATTTCGTTATTAATAATGTATGAGATAAAGTTCGTATTCAATCCATAGGGCTGCGAAAAGGTGCCAGTGTGTCATTGGATTCCTTAAACAAAAAAAAATGCCACCTTTACGAAGCGTTGCACCATGTGTAGGTGATGGTAGATAACATTTGTCTAAAGTAGCAGAATTATACACAAGGAAACCACATAATGGTTGTAAAGCGAGATCCAAATTTGGAAGTTCCATTTTAAGGTACATAAAATCACTTTAATCGATTTTGATGAAAATAGGAAAGGTTTAGTTTACTAGAAACACTTAGGCCCTGATAGTTTAAAGTTTCCAAAAGGTATTTGAGTGGTCGAATTGAGTTTAAAAAATCTAACTGAATAGTAATTTTTTATTTAGCTTGTGCTCGATGGTATACAAATTATTAGTGCCATTTGGTTTTCCTTATACAGAATGGTTATTAAATTACAGAATCATGGCTAACGTATGCGAAGCGGTGCCGTTGGGACTTTATGAGGTTGACGTTAGCTCAGAGCTGAAACTACAAGATAATAAAATTCCTTTTGTTTTTTGTTTTTGTAGAGCTACAAAGAGAAGAGGACAACAAGAAGATCTTGTAGGTCAAATAAGTCGCCTATCTCCGAGTAACCATTAGAGACTTTTGGTGGAAAACTGGAATCGGGCTGTGTCACCGGAGTTTTCGCCACATACAGAGTTGGTGCGGGGCGGCGGCACTGTTTCAGACGCACCGAAGATTACCCCTCCAGTCAGTACACGAAACTCCGAACGGACCCAGTCAAGTGCGTTAACTGCGGTGGGTACTACCCCGCCAACTACAGGGGATGCCCGAAGTTCCCTCGAGCTCCACAGGAGAAGAATACTGATCGCACGAGCAGCGGCAGGCAAGGTTAAGAAGACGGAAGCAACAAAAGCGGCTACCACTGCACCGTTACCCCGCTTGTCCAACCCGTTTCAGGGTTCGTTTCCGTATTAGGCCTCCTAGGAACTCTTAATGTGGAGAATGTCCTATCTGCATCAGCAAGGTGGCAGCGGCGCTCGCTTGGGCTAAAACTGCGATGGACATGTGGGGACTGATCCTCACAGACGGTTCAGACGTGGTTCCCCTTTTAGAATAATCATACAAAGGTCGACGCGAATACTGGTGCGCCAGGATAGATATGCACCATAGACTTCTGTTTAACTCTTCATATTAACGACTAATTTTCATACAACTACCATTTGCTCCTTTTCATATCAGATAGGCGGGGCATCAGCAGCATTAACTACACCAACCGAGCGAGAACAAGACGGCCCACACAGTGCCAATTCCAATTTGGATACCCACAAAACTCAACCCAATGATATCAATAGGCGTTCCATAACACCTGAGCAACCTTTCAACAACGTATTCCGCGCATTGAAAGGATTATAACTGAATTCAAAATATATATATATATATATATATATATATATATATATATATATATATATTATATATATATATATATATATATATATATATATATATATATATATATATATATATATATATATATATATATATAGGGTAAAAAAGAGTAAAAAGTTCTAACAGAATATTGACTTAAAGTAAACCGTTTTCATAATGCAGAGGGTTAAATTGTTCTAATTCAAATAATTACAATTTCACTTTAAAATCTAAACTATGATGTACTATAGAACCGATTCTATTTAGTTGTGAAACGTCAAACTTCATTTATCTGGTTGTGCTGATTGATTCGAAATGTTTATCTTTACAACGTAAGAATACGCCTATGCCCATTACATTGACGGTTTTTGCGATGGAAACTGAGCAGCAGGTGAGCGATTGAACGTCCAATACTACAAACACTGGAAAATCAATCGAACCTACTTTGACAAATTTATAATAATCCCAGCACCTCTGTTCGCATGGTAATGTATATCGAATGCGAGTTTGGAGGATATTAAATATATATATATATATATATATATATATATATATATATGTGTTGTGTTGTGTGTGTGTGTGTGTGTGTGTGTGTGTGTGTGCGTGTGCGTGTGCGTGTGCGTGTGCGTGTGCGTGTGCGTGTGCGTGTGCGTGTGCGTGTGCGTGTGCGTGTGCGTGTGCGTGTGCGTGTGCGTGTGCGTGTGCGTGTGCGTGTGCGTGTGCGTGTGCGTGTGCGTGTGCGTGTGCGTGTGCGAGTGCGTGTGCGTGTGCGTGTGCGTGTGCGTGTGCGTGTGCGTGTGCGTGTGCGTGTGCGTGTCGTGTGCGTGTGCGTGTGCGTGTGCGTGTGCGTGTGCGTGTGCGTGTGCGTGTGCGTGTGCGTGTGCGTGCGCGCGCGCGCGCCGCGCGCGTGCGTGCGTGTGCGTGCGTGCGCGCGTGCGTGCGTGTGTGCGTTCGTGCGTGCGTGCGTGCGTGCGTGCGTCGTGCGTGTCGTGCGTGCGTGCGTGCGTGCGTGCGTGCGTGCGTGCGTGCGTGCGTGCGTGCTGTGTGTGATAGTTAGATTCCAAAATTCTAATATTTCAGCAGACAGGAGTAAATGCCAGATTAAATATATTTTAGCATTTAGTAAAAAAAGGCACAATGGTACATCCTAATTTTAATTTGAGCTTCTGGTATGTCTAGGTTCGCTTTTTTCCTAGACTTGGGGGTAACTGTTTATATCAATTTCAATCCAAAGTTTTTCACAACTTTACATTTACAGGACAACTTCATTAAATGTTGTTAAATTTGTTATTTCATTATGACATATTTCATTGTTAGCGTTTATGCGTTAGAGGGTGTTCTAATTTGTCATCTTCAAAATAGTTTAATTTTTAATGTATTAAAAATCTAGCTATTCTTCACTAAAATAGAGTTAGTTTCTATAGGCTTCATACATTTATCAAACTGTTACATTAATAGCGGGGTATATTTACTTTTTCATATTTCATAGATTTATTTTGTCATCTCAATTAATTCTTAAAGCTATTGCCACTTACCGAGGTCAATATCTGTACTTGTCATAGAAAAAAAACTGTACAAAAGATAAAAAAAGTGTTTAATTTAGTACCGAAAAAATAGGTATCTTAACTATGTGTAATAATCGAGAAAGTTTATATTTTCATATTAAGGTTTTGTTGGTTATAGTTTTATTTTTTATTCACTACCTTCATCACGGTGGCAGTAACTACCCATCTACATCGAAAATTTGCAGGTACGTCAACGGCCGAACACCGATTCAGGTGTGATCTCCGCATGAAATTACAGAAAAAAATGAAATTAAGGGTTATAAAAGAAACTTGATACCAGAGACCTGAGACCCGAGACTTAGCAGTACAAGGTGGATCAAAAAGTTTGGAATAAATAAAACGAGAACATTTAAGTCGATATCGCGAGTCCCGTCCCGTTCAAAAAGTAGTCCTTCGGAAACTCTCCAAAATAGGTTTCAGCTTTGAGTTCCTCATTTAAGTAAAATCGGTGACCGGTAAGCCATCTCTTCAGGTTTGAAAATAGGTAGAAGTCACCGGGGACCAGGTCTGGCGAATATGGTGGCTGAGGAACCAGTTCAAACCCAGTTTCGTACAACTAATGAATTAGCAGGCGCATTGTCGTGACGATAGAGAATTTTTGCTGCGGTTTTAGTTTTTGAACGATCCCATAATGATGAATAATATACGCCAGCTATGGTTCTGCGTTTTTCAAGATAGTCAATGAATATTACACCATGCGCATCCCAAAATACGGAAGCCATTGTTGCGTTTTTGGACGCTTCGGAGCACTTTCACCCGGAGAAACCCATTGTTTCGAATGTTGAATAGACTATGGTGTGCAGAAATGTACCCTTGTTTCACCCATGGTTATGAGTCGGCGAAAGAACTCCTTTGGATTTCACGTAATCATTGCCAAATTCTGTTGGAAAGTAGTACCACGAATTCGTTTTTCGTCCACTGTTACCAAACGCGGCAGCCATCGTACGCAAAGGTTCTTCATACCCAAAATGTCATGTATGATATTGAACACGCTGCCATACGACATATTTGTGGTCTCAGCTAGTTCTCTCAATTTCACATTCGGGTCGTTCAACATAATGTCATGGATTTTTTCACGTTTTTTTGGTGTACGAAAGTCGGAAAACCATTTCTAGATCATCTTCATCGACGGTGCAGAGTGCGGATAATGTTTAACTAGGTTGGCTTTTCTTGAGAAACTCAAATTTTTCCATTAAAAAAAATGGAGGTTAGTTGCTTCTCACTGCTAACTTGTAAATGCGTAACCAAAATGGCTGAAATTTTTTATGAGTGGTTCCATTAGTGCACACTAACGCCATCCATCTAGTACATGGAAGGATAAAGAGTTCGAACTTATATTTTTAAAATTGATTACGAAAAGTCAGTTACGAGGTCATTTTTACACCGTTAGAGGCGTATGCGGGGTATAACCTTACACAAAAATATCTGGGTCAAACAGACCACCAATTACTGTCTGCAATAAAATAACACTTTCAAAATTTCTAGCTTAGGTGTTGACAAAATAATTCATTGCAATAATGATTTTATTCATGCATACGGGTTATGGGTAAGTTACGGTTTTTTTTTACATTTAACAATATTAACTATAGAAAATATACAATGGGTTATTTGATATGTACATAAGCTACGCTATTAACATAAAAAAACAGAAATGAAATATTAGCTTTATAAATAAACGATTTGTTTCAACACGAAATATCAATATGTTGGTTAAAGTTTTTGTCTATTTGCCTAGTAACATAATAATAGTCCATGCATCTAAACTTTTTTTTTCATTCTGTTTCACGTTAATACGTCTTTGTAACATGAACACTTCATACATAAAACGTAACTATGTAATACGGCAAAAGTTCAGATCGTAACAAACTACCGGCGGCGTATTAAATTTAATAATAGTTATGTAGATTTTGTGTAACGTTAATGTCTACACGATGTTAATTAGTGGATAGGAGACATGAAAGGTCAATGGACCTACACAGCACAATATTTTAGGGTACGTTGTGCAGGGCAATGATAATAATATTTGTGAGGGTAATTTAACTAGGGACTTAAGTAAGGTTTCCGTCATAAGTAGGTTTCAAATAATAACGAGCGTGGAATACCTATTCTTTACAAGTCACAAACATTACTTTTTCTAACTACAAATTGTTGCAAGGGATTGTAAAGCATAACTCTTCAATGAAAGATTGAATAAGCGATTTCTTAAAAATTTTGTTGTGCACAAATAGGGCAATTTCGCAGTGACAATTCTAAAACTTACAAAAAATTAAAACACTAGTTCATATCAAGTACTTGTTGCAGAATTGATAATAACTGAGAGGGGTTGGTAGTAAAATATCCTTAGATAAAAAACATTTTACGTTGTACAGTTTGTTCTATTTGTTTACATTCGTCATTTCTACAAAAACAAGGTTAGGCGAAGTTAGGTTAGTTATTATATTATACTTGCACCAGAATTTTACCAGAATGTATTTATTGAAAGTTGCTACCAATTTCTCGGTATTGCTAAGTTAAAACTCTAAGCACGTTGTATTCAGCTGAGATTGTCTACCCTGTAATTAAAATACGTGCTTTTTATGGAAAACAAATAGTTATAAGATCTATAAGATGTCACCACAGGTCCGCAATCCTTTAACAAGAGTGAAATGAAATTATTCTCACTTACTGAGAATAAAAGATCAAGTAAGAATGGAAAACAATTTCCGGCCTAGGTCGGCAAAAATAATACTAAATTACAGTTGGTATTCATTGTAGTGACAGAACTGATAAAATATTCAACATAATCGGCATTTGACATAACACAAAACCTAATCGCGTTACCGTGTACGTGTACGTATCCATTATGTCCGTATTAGTCCCTTATAAACTACAAATACATCTATAAATTATTATAAGGTCAACAAATTGGTAAGGTACCTACAAAATTCGAGTAAAGAATAATTTTGCAACTGTATTTTTTAGTTTATATTGGAAGTAAAGCTGATACTGGTAGTTTTAACCTATAATCACATGGTGAAACATTCCGTCCTTGTGGGATTAGGTATAAACGACTGAAATCAAACAATAATACAGGTAGTATATAGGTAGGTTTGCTTAAATCAATTCAGCTTCTAATGTGTTCCAATTCTAGGTAGATACCACTATAACAATTGTGTAATTTTCACAATGTGAAATGTTTATATGTGGCAAGGTTGGATTTTCAGATTCATTATTTGAAAATAGCTTGATGTTTTTAACACGGACATTGTTAGCTACCGTCACCGACTCCAGCTGTTCGTGTGTTGAAATCCGGCCGGTGCTTGTTGATGGCAGTGATATGGAACTGTTTTCCCCGACTAATTGGTTCGTCATAGCAACTCTTGCCTTTAGCGAATCTTTTGTGTAAGACTAGGCAACAGTGCTGTTCCTACAGCCACCATGCCGCTTTATAGTAGCTATATCGGCTCCACGATGTAATGTAGCGCTACTGCGTCGAAAATAGTGTCCTGTGTAAGCGGAAGGATTGTCCAATTTCAACAAAGGGGCGGTGCACTTGTTGTTGGAATAATACAAAAAGGAACGGCCCAGTTGTGCCGGCGTTTGTCGTAAAGATGTATATTTCCTCAAAGTACTACTGCAGGCCGGCTATGTCATGCAATATTTGCATGGTTTATTGGTTTTCGTATCAGTAATTCTAATTGTTATAACATCTCCACGATCTTACACATCTTGCAACGCTATTTTAGCGAATTCGTCTCTGCGGCAAGCTGTACACATTTTAATTATTAAGGCCGTCTAAAAGTGAAAGTATATACCAGATTAAATTAGGTTAAGATTAGGTTAAGTCTAGGTTAAGTTAGATTAAGATTGGTTTAAGTTAGATTACGTTAGAATTAAGGAATTATGTTTACTTTAATCATTAGGTACTCCTCATCTCGAGCTTCGCGAAGAAATTTTCCAATTTCTACAATTTCTAGCACTTTCGATTTCTTCGCAATATAACCGATCTTCGTTCTTTTTAAAAAAGTTATTAATGTTGAGTATTTATCAATGTTAACATTGTGCTTGACATTTAATGTAGATTTTAGCATTGAATAACATGACCACAAAGTTGACGATTTTAAACTTCTTGATTTTTCTGCAACATATGCTGACAAATCATATTCACTATAAGTTACCACAGAATTGTCGCTACACCATTCACTAAAACTTTCATATTCCTTTCAGTAGCAACTTGCTGATTTGGAGGACAACAAATTATTAATAACTCCTTCTGCATCTACTTTGACATGTTCGGGTACTGAATCCATAAGATCTATGTTTACAATATTAGAATCATCATGTCTTGTACTATTTGTACATTCTAGTTTATTTACTTTATAAATAAATAAAAACGACTCTACAGATTTTTCAAAAGAAAAATACTGAAATTTTAAAATTGTTACTATCAGTTGACAGTATTGCAAGATATTGTGAAAAGCACAACAAAAAATCTTATGTATAACTGCCATAAAATGGTTTGCTAGTACTCATAAATTTGCTCCCAAACACCCATTTTCTGGCCTTTTGGTACTAATAACTATTAACCTTACTTCGGGAAATTCCATATTTAATAGCGCTAATGTTTTAAATACAATACAATTCCACAATTTCTTTTTTGTAATGATTGATTTCTCTACATATTTCATTATAACATGTATCATTATCAAGAGAAATATATAAGTAAAAAAAAACAGTAAACTTGATACAAATTATAATTCTATATCTAAAATATCTGTTAAAGCCGAGTCTATAAGATGAACCTGTTCGTTCATTAAAGATACTTACTGTACCCAAATTTCGATTGCCTCGGAAACATCTTTTTTCTTACAAAAATGTAAAAATTTAATGTTGTTTTGTAAAGTCATAATGGTAATGATTACAATCTAGTAAACGAAACTGCAGAGAGTTATAATAGATCAGAATAATGGACGTGTAATAACGGAGTTTGTTGGTTTAAGGTCTAACACGTATGCTGATAGAGTAGAAGGTAACATTGTAGGAAGGCTAAGGGTATCAAAAGGTAAGAAAATATCAGAATTGAATTACAGCATAACCGCGCTATCCCTAATGATTAAATAATTTACTCTGCAATATAGTACATACTATAAGACCTTGCACAATTTTTATTTTGCGTAATTGAGTACTCTGCAATTCTTATTGTACGTAAAACCATCTGTGCTATGTTTTTCTAGTATAAATAAAAATGTCTGGCGTGAACAACATAGGACCTTACAACCTACAAAGTGGAAATTAAAAAGAACTATATAATTATAATAATAATAATGTTTATTAACTTACAGAGTAAAATACAATATACGAGTACAATATAAATATACGGAGGTACATATAAACATGTTATTACAGGTTACAGGTTGCAACAAATTTTGCAAGTAATTGTACATAATACATAAATATAGCGAACAATACACTTACACATGACCAGCTTAATTACATGTCAGGTACAAATCGTTGCTTTTATAAAGCTTTTATATTTTTTCTCACTGAGCAAAAAAACGTCCACATCATTGATATACTCATTATGGCCGTGCAACATTGAGTACATTGGTGACATTTTGAGATGGTTTGGTCTAGGTGTTGCAACGATAAACGTGTAGTTGATGCGAAAATTCTTGTTTGAGGCTTTAAAGGGTAAAGCAGTAAATTACAATCATCAATCATTCCTGTCATTAATTTGTAAAAATAATTGACCAGCACATTTTCTACAATTAAGTAGTGATGAGTAACTAACTATATTTCGCCCTCAAAAGGGAATAAGGTCTAAATTAAAAGAATTTTTTTTCTTTTAAATGAAACAATACTTTCAAATATTTAAATTGAACTCGTTCAATCATTACCTCATATTGTGAGTAATATGGTGACCAAACAATAGCACAATACTCTAATTGACTGCGTACTAATGATTTAAATAGAGTTTCAAATGGTGCCGTAGTCTTAAAATTCTTACAATTTCTGTAGATAATCCCCAATAATTTTATGGTATTCAAGATAGATATTTTTAATATGTTCATTAAAAGTTAATTTTTAACCAAATTGTACGCCTAAATCGTCAGTTAATGCTACTCTTTGTAAGGCATCATTGTTCATTAGATAGTCAAATTTGGTCCTATTAGCTTTCCTGTGAAAAGTTGTTACATGCACAAACGGCGGTAGTAGTAAAGTAGAAAAAGGTGTGCAGTAACAAGAAATAGGGATCAGCTGGAAGCTCAGTCAGGCACTTGGATGCGTGGGCGTGTGGTTGGCGTAGAGATACAGGAAGGTTAAAAGGGCACCATTTGATTTATGTGTATATCGCCCTTAGACCAAGAAAAGTGCTACGACACAGTAAGAGATATACTTCAGTTAAAATAAGGTTGGACAACGTCCAGAGAGGTAGTAGGTCTGGCTAGCAATTGTGATTCTAGTCCACAGGAATAAAGAAAACAACTACTGATAGTTTAACGCAACTTGGTTTAATTGTAAACAAAAACAAATAACAAAATAATACCCTGAGGGGGGTGCGACGTAAGTCGTAGCCATACAGTACCTTAGACCTAGATAACGGAGACCATTTGCACCATTACATCATAATTCGGAAGATCTTTGACTAAGTATAGTGGTAGAATCGGCCACGGCAATATCTTGAAGAACGAAGAAGGACGATAATAGTCAAAAGAAAGCAAACCTAGAGAAACCATTAGTTTAGATATGAGTCGCATACAATATTTCAAAAGTGTATTTTAACTTATAAACATGTATTTTATTGATTTAAACATTAAAACTGAGGTGATTGGTATAAAAGAAAGTGGTTTCGCTTTCCTACCTCTTGATCTGACGGGAACTTCTATTAGAAACCTTTAAATCCGTAAAAACGAAACTAACTGTAATTATTATACTTCTATAATGGGCAGAGAAGGTAAAACCAGTAATCACTATTTATAACTTCTATTAAGTAAAGATTTCAAGCAGTTACAAGAAAATATCTCTCCCATATAAACTTTCTAACAACGAATCTTTTCGTGTTTCCTCAAAAAGGCGTTCTTCAGTCACAGAAGAAACCAGAAAGAAGTCACATGATTCTATTTAACAAATGAGAAAATTCGGCATTGTCGCATTTTTTAAATTTACTAGAAAAATTGAATGTAGATACGTACACTGTTATCAAATTTCAGAAAAAATTCAATCCGACGTACGGTGTGTTGCCTAACAACATGTATAAAAATCCCACCTCGCACTAAAATTCCGATGCTAAATTAACACGTTACAAAGTTAAAACTTTACACCTTCTGATATTAAAATTAACTTATACATTCTTGTCCATACAATGATCCCTCAATATCTTCTTGCACCTTTTTAAAGTCACTTACATCACATACTTTTGAGAGAATTTTATTATCGGCGTAACGTAAAATCTTGCTGTTTTGAATGTATTTATCCATGTCATTTATAAACAAGAAAAATAGTAGTGGACCCAAATGGCTGCCTTGTGGTACTCCAGATGGAGCAATAAAGAGCTTGATTGAAAATTATTGCAACTGACGAACATAATTCTATTTTGCAAATAACTGTTTATAAAATCTGGTGAAGGCACAAAAAAGCAAAATTTCGTAATTTCTGTAGTAATATTTTCCAAAATACTTGCAGTATTATTATTATTATTATTATTATTGCTATTTATTGAACAATAAATAAAGTTATTTACAAAACAGAGTTAAACTTAAAATTAGTGCACAAAGGTTGAAGTTCAGTCTTGCCAATGTGAAAACATTTGGCGACTGTTCTGCCATAAACCTAACAATAAAATTGTCATTACTTTAAATTTATTAAATGGTAATAATTTTATGCTTTCAGGTATAGAATTATAAGTTATCGCTATATTGTAGGAGAAAGACCCTTTAGACATTTGTGATTTATGAGTAGGAATTAGAAGTAAATTTTTGTTTCTTAAATTGAAGTTGTGAATTTCTGATGAAAATTCGATTTTATTGTACAGATATGAGGGAGTTCTGGTATTAATTGTTTTGTATTGTAAGCAAATTGAATGCAAAACTCTTCTGTTGCCCATGTTGAGTCAGTCTATTTCATGGAGCTTGTAGTGGATTGACTCATGTTTTTATGCCAAAATAAACCTGAGGCACGCGTTTTGTATGCGTTGTATTCTTTTAGAGTCCAAACTGTCAATACAAGGTCCATACACAGCATCACATAAATTAAATTGGGACACAACAAGTGTGTCACATAGTAGTGCTCTAGTGCCACGATTCAAAAGTTTACGTTATTATAGAGTACATTTAAGTTTATAACAGATTTTTTAATGCAGTTGGATATATGTTTCTTAAATCTAAGCTTGGAATCAATTTCTAATCCAAGATTTCTACCCGTGTAGAATCACTAAAATTCATTAGGTTAGTAGAAGTCGAAACATTTTGGCATAAAGCTATGTTGGCATAGAGATATATACATATAAACTTTACTAAAAAATTCAAAACCGATTGATTTAAATATTTTTACTGGACTGCACAAAATAGCAATTGGTCGATAATTGGATATTATGCCTTTCCTGTCTGACTTTAGTACTGGAGATATTCTAGATATTTTCCAAACTGTAGGAATTTACATTACACTAAACATATATTAAATGTACGACATAGTGGTTTGTAAAATACATACATATAATCTTTAAATATGTTTGCAGGAATACCGTCAATAATAATAATAAATCTTTAGGACAAGTATGCATCCTTTTCTAATAAGATCATAACGAAAGTGGTGTCAACATTGTAAAAACTATAATCTATGTCAGATGGACGTTTGAAACTTCATGTCAGATAGACGCTAATAGAAACATAGATGCTAACTTAAAATTTTCAAAACCAGCATCTTGTATAAAATACCGATAATACAATTTAAGCGTTTTCAATCCCATTTCAATCATTTATAGACTGTTTGATTTATATTAAGAAACGTCATCAATAAAAGTTATATAAAATAAACTTCCTTTAAAATATATATATACATTTTCTAATAAAATTAATCGTAGTTTAGAATTAACACTTAAATACTACCTTAGGAGTTTTCTTGGGGCTAAATTATGCGCCGTACTAAAACGTTGTATAGATCATCGATAAGTTTAGGGGATCTTTATACCTTTGAAATAAGCAGCCGTTTTAGGAATATTTGATAAAAACCAAAAACTACATCTAATAATCATCCGCCCTCCACCAATAAACTTCCCCAACATCTGGTCGGTTCCAGGAGAAAAGATCACAGCTTAAATACGAAAGTACGTGTTGTCGTTCCAGAGTTATCATGCATACTACTAACACACACATGTTACGCTCGCACGTTCGCTGGCACGCACTTACACAGCACACATACACACGCACGCACAAACACAACACACACACACACACACACACACACACACACACGTACACACGCAGACACCCAGACATGCACACGCACACGCACAAGCACAGCACGCACACAGCACACGCACACACACACACGCACGCTCACACGCTCACACAAACGCACACGAAACACGCACAAGTACACGCACACGAACACGCATACGCACACGCACACGCACGCACACGCACGCATACGCACACGCACACACACGTCTCAACGCTCATACAAACGCACACACACGCACACACAGCACGCACACGCACACGTACACGCACACACGCACACGACCACACACACGCAACGCACACGACGACACCGCACACAGCACGACACGACACGACACTCGCACAACGTACACGCACACCACACGCACACACACACACGCAGCACACGCACACGACACAACACGCACGCACGCACGCACACACGCACACACGCACGCACACAAGCACACGACACGCACAACGCACACGCACACGCAACGCACACACGCACACGCACACGCACACGCACAGCACAACAGCAACGCAGACGCACACACGACACGACACACGCAACACACACACGCTACACGCACAGCACACGCACGACGCACACGCACACACACGCACGCACACGCGCACCAATGCAACGCACCGTACACGACACGCAACTAACGCAAATGACACAACGCGCACACACGCACATACAACATCGCACAGTCATGAACATAGCACACGTCATACACAACCACACCGACAGCAGGCACACACCCAAGTCGCAGACGCACACAACATACAAAGACGCACCAACAACAAACGACAGCACATCCACGCACCCACGTTTTTGTCTAGAACGGCACCGGAGAGGGGTAACGTAACTAAACCAAATGTACTTATTATATGGCACCCTGTTGCAGTTTTTTTAAATTATCACGTTTACAAACTTCAAATTATTTGTGCTCACATTTGTATTTTCGTTGCACAATAGCTTCCATTACTCCATGTCATCCTCGGACAGATGGATCTTTGAACATAAATTCAAAGGTTTGACGTAGAACACACTGCAATGATCACATGTGTATTTAGACATTTTGTTCTGATTAACAAAGAAACTTGTTGGAAATTAGAGTATTCTTTGTAATGACAACACTTACTCTAGAATTTAATACAGTAACCTAATAGTTTGACATTGATATTTGTTTTAACATCGTGTTTAAAGCATTATATCAAATTTTGTTCGCATTGCCATAAATAAAAAGCAGGCGTTATTTTTAATGCAACATTAGCATTTCAGAAATGAAGTAAGACACATTAATATACTCATCTTTTGGTTAGTAAATTGTGTATTCTTTATTAATCCTTTATATAAAACCGCTGCCAAATTAAAAAAAAAAATGCACTCTAAAAACGGTGCGCCACTCGTAGTTTTTCAAAATGCTTTTATTTAGATAATGTTTTACACATTAACAAAGTTGCAAAATTGATTATTAGCCCACAATACCCCAATTTTAATCATACCGGATTTTAAACACGATAATTTTCCATTTTTGATCCGCTTTTTTTAATTTTTTAATTTTAACAAATGATTTATGCTTAACGATCTTAAAAACCACCAATACCCAACCTTCAAAAAAATCGGTTGAGAAATTAAAAAATGCACAATTTTGTACCCTAAAAACGGCGCGCCATTGGTTATTATATATTTTTTATTTTGAAATTACATAAAAAAGTATTAGTTTATTTTTTTAATTATGTAACTTTTTAAAATTTGAAGCAATGAATTTTTTTAGTTGTCTAATCCTCGAAAAATGCCTCGCCATTGGACGGATTTCGCTCATTAACGAACTTGAGCTAGATTTTATGGCAAAGAATTGTTGTACCTAATTTCGCATCGATAGCTTTAAAGGTTCAAAAGGTATCCCACACACACAGACACACAGTCAGACACGAAATTTCTTTTTTCTAAAAATTAGTTTTTCATCGATACTTTAATGTTTCAAAAGGTATCGCGCAGACTCACACATAGGCACGTAATCAAACCCGACAGTTTCTTTTCTAAAATAGCTATTTTTGTATCAAGTACCGAAAATGAGGTTTTTAGGATGGGGCATTAGACGAGTCCGGAATAGCAAATTAATCCTAAAAAACCTTCTTTAGGTAAGTGCTATAAACAATATTTTTTTTTAAGCCCTTCAAATTTTCTTGGAATACCTAAGTTATCAATTTTATTCGAATAAAAGTACTAACTACTTGATACAAAAATAGCCACTTGGCAGAGAAGGTCTAGAGTCTTGTACCAGCATAGCAACAACTTTCATTTATCTTTATTTATCAGTTCTGTCATTTGAATTATTAAAAAAAAACTACTTCCAAAAATGCTTCAATATTTGGCAAGTATTGCGGAGAAGGCAAAAGAAATCGTCTTGGAATTACTACCTAGTTTTTTGACAAATTCGAATGATAGAACTGATACATAAAATAATTTTAAAAATATTGTCCACCCAATTATTTAAAATAATATAGAATGGTTGCGAAGACTACTTTTAGGGGCTAGGCCGAAAATGAGCTATTTTACAGACTTGAAATGAGTCCGTAAAATAGCCATTTTTGGGAGCATATACAAAAAAGGTGTTTTCGTATTGTTTAGGCCACAAAACGTCGAGAAATGTAACAAAAAAATTTAAAGCGATTACATGGCTTTCTCTTTACACGTACGTATGAATTTATATAAAAGATAAATAAAAATACAGGATTTAATAATACACAAAAAAGAAGTATTTCAATTATGTGTAATAATCGTGAAAGTAAGATAGATATTGTAAAGAATTTTGAATGACATTTTTTGAGTATTTTTCTAATCTATGTGATGGTGATTGTAGACTAAATTTTTCTTTCTTAAAAAAAAACTATATAGCAGAAAGTAATATGAAGCAAGGGTCAGAAAATGATCTTTTATGAGAGGACAAAGGAAATTGGGTTTAACTATTTTGGTTGAATGATATACATAGGGAGCGACCTATTATGCAAATATATTCGTTTTCCGCACGATTACCATCTTAACTATACATCCAGAATGATTTTCATTGTAAATGACAGTCAATTTCTGGAATATACACTTAAAAGTTTAACGTTTGAATGTGAAATATAAAAATGATCCTGCGGCCCTATTTTTTTTTATAGAAAATAAAATGTAATCGACGATATCTTAAACTAATCTGAAATTCTCAAAACGGAAGCAAGAAAATTTACAATGTGAAAGTGTTAATTTACGAAGTAATAAATTGGGTGATGGTAGTTTGTTAATTCATAGAATTCTAAAAATTTTTCTAGGATTTACCCTTAGTGATCGAACAACGGGACTAATTATTGATGTTACCGTCACTAATTAACTACCGGATGGAATTAACAAAAATAACTTCAAATACTAGTTAATAATGAAACAGGGGATATACAAGATAGATAAGGTTATACAAAAATAGGAAGCTAAACTGTACTAATCTACGTTTAACTAAAAGTTTTTAATTAGATTTTAGATAAAATTTCAAACTAAACTCAACTTTGAACAACTTCTTAGTACCAACATTTGAATGAAGTAAAACAGGATGAATAATTGACAACTAACTTAATTTTTACTGTTGTATCAATAAAGAAGAATACTGCAATTGAAATGGTTTTGTTGTACCAGTTTTTAGAACAGTTTTACGCTTCATTAAAAACACAAAATAATAAAAATATAAATCAAAAAAGTAAATAATAACTTTTTAGACAAGTTAAACGACCATATTGCATACCGGTATTAAATACGATATTTAAAGGAACAATTGAAATAGTATAGTAAGTATTAAAACGGTAAGGTTTGTTTGCTGGTCGAAGACAACGTTTAGAGACGAAGCTTTTTTTAAATTCTATGGTTAAGTTAAAAAACCGAAATTATGGAGGAGTAGTGGTCTCCATAGATACAAATGCATAGACAACACATTCTTGCATTTGTATTTGTGCACCGAGATCTTGTCAGAAACGATAATGTCAAGCATCTCTACGCGCATCAACTACTAATCGTAATTAGCTGTACCAGTCACTAGAATTTTGACCTGTTAAAGAAACTCCACCTTTAGTAAGGGATCATTAACCTGTCAAACATTGTATTATCACGGGACCTACAGTTTTATTTCCTATCCAAAAAGAATGAGTGCTTTGGCTCTGCTCCGTTTTAGAAAAACGGCTACTTCGGTCAGATTTGAACCCGCGCCGCTCTAACCATTCCACCACCAAGGCAGCTGGAAAAATTCTTATTTTTGGTTACTGTACCACAGAACGGTAAATAATATCTTACCAGTCATGTTTACTTTTAACCACAATAGCAACGAATTATGAAGGGTAATGTCAACCTACCGATCTAAACACACGCTTGATACATTGATAACGTCCATATTTGCTATAATGACAAGTCGAGGCTACCTTTACTTAAAGATACATGCGGATGCAGTGTCTCATATTTCGGTAGAAGTAATGGTGTATTCTAGAGCTTGACAGATCTCAAATATTTACATTTACATAAAATATATAAATGTGTTGGGAGTATATTGTTTAATTTTAGAGGTGAGGACAATTTAAAAATAAAGAATCAATTGTATGAAGCCATTTATAGCTTAATAGTATAGTGAATGATTCTACGAGTTTACTTTAAGCGGTCAGTAATAACAAAAAAAGGAGACAGTAATTAGACGAACGGTCAGTAATGGACCACTTTTAATAAAGGGTCAAGAGCATGCAACCATTTTTTCTCATGTGCGTGGATAGTGAGTAAATGCAAGCAATAGGTGGAAACAAACAACACGTTTTCTTTAATAAGCATATTTAATAAGTGAATTACTGATAACAAGTAACGACAAAACCAATATAAAAATAGTAAGTATAACATTTAACGCTTCTCATTAAAATAAAAATTAAAAGTCGCATTGCACGACCTTCAATATTAAACGAGAAGCCGTGACGGATGTGTTCCAAAATTTTTTGAATCTCGATAGCGCAGTTGGTTAGCGCGGTACTTTAGCAAAGTACAGGTCGTAGGTTCAAATCTTACTTAATCTTACATAATAAAATTAATAATAATTTTTAATTACATATTTACTTTTGAACTTACTCGTTCATAAAAAAACTCATAATAATTGAACTGTATAATGTTGCTTGTTCTTTAATTGTGACTAAAATCGTATACAAACCTCGGCAAAAGTACCATTCCCCTGTCTCGAGAACTAGTTCACTGAGAGACGAAGCCTCGAGGTGAACTACACTTCTCTTGACAGGAATGGAACTCTTTTTGTAACATACTATCATTGAGATTGGATGTAGTTATGTCAGAATGCTTCTCAAGTGTATTAAGGTTGTTATATATGTAAACAAAGTTAACAAGTAAAAATGAAATAATAAATGCTAATACATACAGGGTGGCGCATTAGTGTGACAAAGTCCCATATCTCCTTTATTTAAAGAGATACAAAAAATTAAATACAAAAGTTGGAAGATATGTTCTGGTGCATGTTCCAAAAATATTTTTAATTATACAGGGTAGATCATAAAAGCTTAGATGTAATTTTAATTTTTTTAAAATAGAAAACCCTGTATATATGTTTAGATTCTACATACAATTTTAGACACATTTTATGTATAATATCCTATACCTAAGTCTAACCGTTTTTGACAAATTTCAAATTTTTTGTCAAAAATGACGTTTGCAGGCCAAAACATAGGTGGAAATCTTTTCTAAACGAAGCCTTTATCAATTAGTTATGGTTGGTTTCTTTGGAAATGGGGACCTACTCTAATGGGCTGTATTGATATTTTGTAATACATTCATACAGGGTGATCAAAATGGACAATAAAAGTAGATTCAAAAACCTATAAAGTCATTTTTTAAATGGAAACCCCTATTTTTTAATTCCATCTTATTTAGCATTAAAAATAAGGGTGACTTTGTATAAGAGTGTATATTCCAAAACATTGTAGTTTTTGAAATAATAACAATTTAACATTTTTTATTGTAAAAGGCTATACGGCTTTCAAGTTTTGTTGTTAGTCGGCGTGACGGCGAGGCGTGGCATATAAAATAATAGAGATCACCAGAAACGTCATTATTTATTGTCAGTTGATAATTTGTGTGATGCATTAGTGTATTTTATAGCAAATTGATTTAAAACTTGAATTAAAATTGTAAATAATGATTTTTTCGCAATACGAGATGGTTGATATAATTTTTGTTTTGGGGGCTAGTGATGAGAATACGCTCTTAGCAAGAAGACTGTATCAACAACAGTTTCCAGAGAGACGGCAACCTGAAAGAAGGGCATTTGAAAACTTTTGGAGCGTTTTGAAAGAACTGGCAATGTGTTATATGAAAAAATACTAGGGAAAAACGTGCACAGGCTGAGGAAAATCAATTAAATGTACTAGTAAGAGTTACCGACAAAGGAAGACATGAAGATTAGGATTAGAAACTGTTTTCAAAACATTAGTGTTGAAATATGTAGAAATTTAAGCGAATTTGAGAGACGTATTGCATTGTGTATTCAAGAAAGAGGCGGACATTTCGAACAACTTATTAGATAGAACGTATTTGACGTGTTTCTAGTACTTTTATCTGTATAATTAGTTACAGGTTTAGTTACATTAGAGGTGTTAAGTTTATGATTAGGATTAGGACATAATTTGTTGAATCAAAAAAATATTGTCTTTACTTTAAGTTCGTTTAATAAAATAATTATTTATATGGGGTTCAATAAATTGTAATATTTCGATCTGAAGTGCTCGCCCGCCGTTGCGGCCAACTAACAACAAAACTTGAAAGCCGTATAGCCATTTTACAATAAAAAAATTTTAAATTGTCATTATTTCAAGAGCTACAATTTTTGGAATATACACTTACAAAGTCACCCTTATTTTTAATGCTAAATAAGATAGAATTAAAAAATAGGGGTTTCCGTTAAAAAATGACTTTAAGGTTTTTGAATCTACTTTTATTGTCCATTTTGATCACCCTGTATGAATGTATCACAAAAATATCAATACAACCCATTAGAGTAGGTCCCCATTTCCAAGGAAACCAACCATAACTAATTGATAAAGGCTTCGTTTAGAAAAGATTTCCACCTATGTTTGTCCTGCAAACGTCATTTTGACAAAAATTTGAAATTTGTCAAAAACGGTTAGACTTAGGTATAGGACATTATACATAAAATGTGTCTAAAATTGTATGTAGAATATAAATATGTAATAATATATAGGGTTTTCTATTAAAAAAAATTTTAATTATTCTATGCTTTTATGATCTACCCTGTATAATTAAAACATTTTTGGAATATGCACCAGAACATATCTTACAATTTTTGTATTTAATTTTTTTGTATCTCTTTAAATAAAGGAGATATGGGACTTTGTCACACTAATGCGCCACCCTGTATGTAAAGCTTTTTATTTGTTACCCATTTGTAAACATCAAGTTACCAAAACACTGTATTCATCAAGAAAGTTTATTTTAACAAGTTACTAACTTGTAAAATCTTTACAAATTAACTGCCAGTTTTACAAATTAGTAGCATTATTTACATTCGCAAATTGTGTTCAATTTGCATCATAAACGTTTAAAATCATCGTACAATTGTTATTCCCAGTAATACACACTTTGGACGATGCAATACCATCGTCGGTTATGGTAGACCTTCTTGTTCGACGCAAAGTCACGATAACGTATTTGCCCATATCTTATACGTAATTCATAGTCAGGGAGAGGAGCTCGTCGGATCGACAACACCCAAAGGTACCGAGTACTGTTATAATTTTCGCAAGCAACCAGTGGTTATCAGGAGCTTCCAACAGAAATCGTTCAACCTCTTCTTTAGTTAAAACGTTGACTTTTTGGGGATATAACGCTCATTTTTTCATTCGAAAAACGCAATGATGACCTTTTGAAACCTACAAACGTCAACAAATGTTTTGACCATAGACCATTTTGCCCATAATGAATTAGGTCTGAATCTAACAGATTCGTGTAAGCTAACAGAACATCTTCTGTGACCATTTTTCTTCGGCCAAATTTTGAAATCACTATATTCACGCTCATACCTTGAGGGTGATTTTTCTGGCAATAAACTTGATGCTACACTGGCGGCTTCCTTAATAATTGCTTCCGGAACATTCATTTTCACCACAATAATAAAAAAAAAGTCAAATAAACAACTTACGTGGTCACGGTAACGTTTCCAAAGCTTACGACAAATTATTGAGAATTTTTTTGCAATCAAAATATTTGCATCTAACTAATTAATATATTTGCATTTTTTTTTTATAAATAAGTAACAAATAAAATATATAACAATACACAGAAGGTAACGGGTTTCACTGGCTACAGAAGGTAATCCTTCTATCCGACAGTAAACCCTTTTTACCTTGCTAAAATCTGTTTATCCAACAGAAATAGTTAAGCTCCTCCCACTAAATTTTGGCGACCAGTTTTACACCAACAAAATTATAAAAACCGAGAAATTTAAAAACCACAAAGCGTCATGTTTTAGTATTGGTACTGTAACACGCAGCAGAAGTTTCAGATTATTTATTAGTTGTAAAAATACGACGTAAGAACATTTTAAAGAAGGTACAAGAGACTGGAAATCATTACAGTAAAGCAAAGGTTGCAAATTACGGGTGGAAGAAAAAATTAAAATTTATCCCTCTTTGCCATTGTTACAAAGACAGTTGCAACCTCTTTACATCATAACATCACAGCTACCCTCCCCCCCCCACGATAGACCAATAACCGACGCTTACGTTACACTAACAACTATCCGCCTAAACACCCAGATTGAACAAAACACCGCGTTACGCTTGTGTAATCTACACTTCGGGGTTCGGGTCTGAAGAGTGAAATTATATTTTACTCCGAATGTAAAAAATAAAATAAGAACTTACCTAGTTTCTGACGATGTCGTATAGTAGATAGGGGTGGTTACGGAGCTACCAATTACACCGCTGCCGTCGCCAACAATGTAGTACGCGATACTGTCGCTGTCGCTGCTCAGCGTGTTGTTATACCTACCAAGCAGCGACGCACCACGGCCGCCGTCACAAGGCACAGGAGATGGCCAAAGAAGACGAAGCCAGCAACCTGTAGAAGATGTCACCCAGTAGCTCAAACACAGCTAGCGAGTCCGTCGACCAGCCCACCTTAGAATTACTGTTTCGAACGTCCTGAACAAAAAAAATTACTGGGTCACCCTGTACAAACATACAGGATTCTGCATCTTAGATCCCGTTTTCTACTACATCTAAATGATTTATATTACAAAAAATATTAAAGTGGAGCAATAAAATGCTTGCTATACAGCACATTTTAAACACATATATTACAGGGTGGCCCATAAGTCCATGACAACACAAACTATTATATTTTTTAATGGATCATGCTACGTAGTATGCCACATTTGCATTTTCATCGCTTCATGCATAACCTCAACAAAATTCCAGCATCTAGTACTTAGTGCTTTAAAGATATGTCTTAATAGTCATATGTTGATCACTCTGCATCTCTCAAGAACAAAGAAATTAACGCGTTCCTTAGTGCAAATGTGCACATTTTTGCATATGATTTTGCAAAAAGTCAAAATAAATAGCTACATTCAAATGCCAAATATGGTCCAAAATCACATGTTCACCAATAATTCCGCCGCAAACATTTATTGACCTTTTGTGTTGATAGTCAACCTGCTTGAAAATTCTCGCATTCTGATCTGAATATGTGAAATGGGGCTTCATCCCAGAACAAAACCATATCAAAAAATTTGTAAGTTATACCAATTTTATGTTGAGCCCAATTGCAAAATACGACACATCGCTCCAAATTCATATCAAATAGTTGCTTTTGACTAACTGAACGATTTTCGGTAACAAATAACATAGCAGACAATTCAATTTATTCCCTTCGAAGCGGTCTACTTTTAACTGTTTTCTTATAGTCTCCATGTCACGTTTGTATAAATATGTGTAAAATTTCCAAGGATTCACTGGTCTGGATGTTTTTGTTCGGGATAACGCTCTGCATAAACTCGACTTGCCAGAAAAGAGTTTCTTTGGCATTCCCTTAGTCTGAAAATTATATCTACCAGCTCATCTTTCTGGTACTACATCACAAGAAGCTTTATCAAACCGCTTAAAAAATAGTTGTAACGCAAACAAAACCATTTTTTGGCAACACGTAACTAACAATATACAAAACTTATAGTTGATATGTAAATTGAAACGTTAAGGTTTATTTATTTGACAGTTACCCCGCATTATTTTTCCGTGGTCAGCTATTAGATACCTTATCTTAGTTTTCCCATGAAAGAATGGTAACGGTAGTTTTTGGTATTCACCTTCTTTTGTGCTTGCTGTTTCACGCAGTAGACGAGCGTATTAAAAAAAGGATACTAGTCCGATTATAAAAAATATCATTTAAATATTAAAATTTGTTGTAAATGGTATTACTAATATTACAAATCCATGTCTAATGACAGCTATTTATGAAAATCTCTAAAACTTTGGAACATATCAGTATAATAAATTACAAATATAAAAGATGTTACGTACCTTATTCCGCATCCAATAGGAATCGAATATACATGGGTTTCCCTTAAAAGATATAACTTTTACGCCTACTTTTGATTAATGATGGGTAGTTTCGGATAAAGACGAATTTAACTAAAAACGAGTGGGTTTGGGTATATGGAATGCTTAACAAAATTGCTATAGTAGCAAATAAGCTATCCTATGCCGATGAATATATATATATATATATATATATATATATATATATATATCATTGTGTCTATAAAAATTATAATACATAGTAACTAGGGAAGTAAATACAATTTAAGTTTGAATCGATTGTGATTTGCCTCCTCGATAGCTCGTTGGAAGAGCCCCACTCTAGTAAAGTGGAGATCGTGGGTTCAAGTCCCACTCGAGTTAATCTTTTACTGTATGTACTTTAAAAGTTAATTTTAAATGCAATTAATGATTCTATGTATATATATATATATATATATATATATATATATAATATATATATATATATATATATATATATATATATATATATATATATATATATATATATATATATATATATATATATATATATATATATATATATATTATATATATATATATATATATATATATATATATATATATATATATATTTACAAGTATTATAAGTATAAGAAAAGGTACAGTAATCATAGGATTTGTTTCTGGCAGGTATAATTAAACATGAACGTATTAAAATACAATCTATGGATTAGTAATAATAAATAAATAACTACGTATGCAATTATGCATCAGATAGAAATATACATGAATCTAGTTTAACAGTTATATTATTTTAATTAAAGTTATTCAAAAAAAATTCATATTTTAAATTTCTGACCTTCTTCGTAAAGCATAATTTCAGTGTTTTCTTTCGTTTATGGGAAGAAAATCCTCATCTGGTGACATATACTGGATCAATTCTAAATATAAGAAAATAGCTTCAATTAAAAAAAAAGTCGTGGGTGGTAGATTTTATAGTGAAAGTTAGTGAAAAGGAGAAACTTAGGAAATATTTGCTTAATTTCCAAAGTTGTAACTAAAACCAATGAACAATTGTTATGAAAGAAAATTACCTAGAGTTGTTAAGATAATGTTTTGCAACCTGGATAAAGATTTCGATGCAAGATGAAAGGATGTGATAATAAAACGTTTATAACACTTCGTTCAAGCAGGGCACAACTTATTTATGCCCTGTTGAGGTGAATTTAGTGCCAATCTATGTTTTTGGGGTCACAGATTCTAGTTATAAACTTAGTTTTCGCCTAGAAAATAGGAAAAGTTAGTTATAAGAAAATTTCGTCATTTGACAGTTGTTGGAAAATATGTATTTTTGAAAATAGTTAGTTGATGCCCAAAGTATAGCAAGTGAGGTGTCATTTTAAAGAGATTTTTGCCTAAAATTTAATGATAGCAATATTTCTAAAATATCTGTTAGTATAACAAAGTTAGTATTGGTTATTTTCCAATTTAACCAATCAAAAATCTCAATTTTATTAGAAAAACAACTCATAATTTGCAATTTTTCAAGTTAGAAATAAACAAAAAAAAGAAGCAGTTGTTAGTGATACAAAAAAGATTATAATAGGAAAATAAAAGTGTTAAAACGTTTCCATAAATACTACTAAGTATAAAAACCAATTATAAATAAAACGAAGTTTATTAATTTAGTGGGTATTGATGGTAAAGAATGTTAACGTCACGTTCACAATACGTGTGACGATAAATTGAAAATTAAAGTTCACCGTTACCCAATCTATGTGACGAGACGTTCCGGTAGCTGTTTTCCTGGATACTTCGAGCGACATCTACTGCATTCATATTCAATGAGCAGCACATCAATCCAGAGCACGTCCAGATTACAATGAATAGACAAGACACTGAACGTTAAGTAAATTTTGTTTATCATATCTACATTATGTCGTACAAACTACAAGTCAGTTTTGTTTTCCTTTTGTTTATAAAGAATTCGAGGCAGAATATGTTCAGGGACAGTCAATGTAGCAATTAAATGAATAGCATTTTCATTAAATTTGAATTTAATTATTCAATCCTTACCTACTAAAACTGAAAATTATTTTCTTGTTGTGTACCATGGAATCCATCACTAACACTTTCATTAACGTTATATATATATATATATATATATATATATATATATATATATATATATATATATATATATATATATAACGTGATGTATAATTACATTGTAACGATATAAACGGGTGGTAGAACGAATTACAGATAAAGTTGGCCTTTTGCCCCGACTAGTCAGCGTATGGGAGTGGGTATGATGTTGATAAATTTTGCACATCCAGAATAGTAAATCGTACGTAAGTCAAAGTAGGGGATGAAGACGTAATCATATCGGTTTAGGGCGCCAGAATGTTTGGTAGTCAAAATAGGGACGTCGTGCCAAAATTACGAGTACATAGCGTGTCTAAACATACAAAAACATACGCCTACCTACCCGCAATCAACCCGGTGTACTGGACAGCAACTCAGCAAACCACCTGAGATAGGGCTTCAAAATAGCACTACACACCTGACAAATAAAAGCGTGTTAATTACTCAATAATGCTACGTTACGTTACTACACCTCAGTGTAAATAATTAGGCATTATGTAATAATCTTAATAAAACAAAAAAATCACCTTTGTTGAATGCTCTCTAAATGAATTAATAATCAACTAGAAGTCAAATAAAACACTGAATATCATTAACGCTATTACTCAATAAAGAAACTGTCACTTCGTTACGTTAAAAGTTAAGCTCTAAATTACCGGTAAACTTGCAATTTGCAAAAAAACTTTTATGTAACACAAAGGGTTTTCACAGAATTAAAACAATTTTATAAAACCTAAACAAAGCTGTAATAAGATAAGAAAATAATATACATGTATACATACGATAATGCGTATATACGAAAAGATAACAAATTCTTAATTGGCGATGGGAGGTCTGGCCAGAATTCTGCGTAACACCGTACTAAATTGCTTAACCTAAATATTTCGTAAATTATTTAACCACACTACTTCAGGGTCAATTGCCCTTTAATACTAAGACGAAGTGTGAAGACGAAGCGTCAGAATTATGATTAATTACAATAAATAAACCAAGCAACAACTTAATTTAAAAGGTACACCACTCCGCTTTCAAACCTTAGTTAACAAAACAAATAATTCGAGGTACACACACAAGAAATCTTGTAAATATCAATAAAACACAATGTTATACTACCTTACTGTCTAATTGGCACCTCTTCTGTGTTACAACAATCGAAAATGAACCAGGTGACCGATTACTGCTACTACGGATACGGAATCTCCTAGTCTGACACAAGATGATGAGTGATAAGGTTGACTATTTGTTTTGTACTCAAACGATTCCTTGATTGAATCTCGGTAAAATGTTACTGCATTAACTAAAACTTCTTTTAAAATAGTTTTCTTTACACTACCAATCCAAAAGGTTATTAACTTTATTTAAATAAATATAATTTTAATATTCTGCGAAAGTTTCTTTGTACTTCAACACGCCCTGCACGGCAATTATAAGTGGCACTTCAAGAACGTTAATTTTATAAATCCGCAAAAGCGACATAAACCAATGAGGTCACAGAAGCACTAATATGTCACGACGGTGATCTCTAGGTAACTTGATTACGTAAAATCGAAATCGGCACTAGGTCTAGTCCTTTGGTGATTGAACAATTTACTTAAAATCCCTCACAGGTTTTCTTCAAAAGTAGATAATTACCCTCACAACACGAAAGTTCGTTCGTTAAACACCAAAAGGTCCATATATCAACGTTCTAATCAACCCCTTAAGCCGTAACAACAAACGTCACAGTACTACTACTCGGGAGCGCTGTCAGTTTCAGAATCCCAAATTATTACCAAAATCCCACCACTCACAAAAAATCTCATTTAATTTAGTTCCACCAATTAAGAAACGGAAGGAGAAGATTTGATACCCCTACACACAAACTTTGTTTTCAACCGTAAGGACTCGATAATTTTAAAATTCCAAACGTCAGCAGAATCAACGTGAAAAGTATCTCTGTATTTTCATTTAAGTGCAAGCAGTTAGTCCCACATTCTATCTTTATGACTCAAAATCAACATACTCAATATTAAGCTAAACCACTGCAATCACTAGACTTCTTGTCACCAGAACGCTATCAAATACATTTACATCTACACTCTTTTTTAAGTTACTTAATTTTACAAAACTTTCTATTAAATTTTAAGGAAATCAAACGAAATAAACATTATTTAAACTTATATACAAATAAAACGTTACTCAACATTCAATAACGGGAATGATAATGAAAACAATCTCTCAAACTTTAAATGTATCATTACGAAAAACTCAATAAATTTAGAAACCAATTACCGACGATTCAAACCTCATTCCTTAAATTACGGAATAGTAATTCACAAACAAAAAACTTAAGCTTGAAACACACCACCCTTAAAGGTCGCGACAAACGTAAAACAAATTCATCCATACAGCTCAACTCAACAGCAACAATTTGACAGTAAATCGCTAGAAAATCGTAATCCTATCACAACATTTCATACAGAGCAATTAAGAAAAGTCATTTGCCTTCTATTTTAAAAATCAATAGAAAATCCTTAAAACATTTATTTGTAAACTTAATAACAAAATGCTTGATACACTTGTCAGTAGCTACTCTCTTAAACCCTGTCTCTGTAAATGCTAGCCGAGGTAAATATATAATTTGAAATCGTACATACATTTAAAATTAAATTATAAATAAATTAATTAATAAAAAATCATCTTAATATTTACACATTAAACAAAATTCGCTAAAATGCAAATTGTGTCAGTAGACAGATTTAGTTCAATTATTTACATTACCCACAACTTCCACTGATTGTCTCTCGAGAAACCTTACTTTATCATGCATTAAAGGTTTAAACATTGGTCTAATGTAGTTGTCTCGACATGGAGATCCATGGTGGTCCCCAAATACAAAACCATGCACTACATTACTAGATGGAAAGCTATGGAACATGGGAATACAATCCACTTCAAACATGGCATGTGCCGTCGGTATTAAAATACATACTCGCACTTGTTATCAACAAGGTAACTAAAATAAATACGAAAATGTAAATTTTCCAGACATTAACCCTTTAGGTTCATAAATTGTGTATTTTATGATAGATCATAGCAGATTTATACGTTTTAGTGACAATGATAACGTTATCCGTAAAAAGGTATCATAGTTGAAAATACTTATCAGGTAAGTTTATAAATCGTGAATTTCAAGGCAAATTATCCAGAATCTGTACGTTCGGATCAACGTTATCTATTTTAAAAAGTACCTTTCTTTACTGGCGATGGTAACTGCAATTGCGGTCCAAATGTATAGACTCTGTACAATTACTGAAATAGACGATTTATAAACGAAAAGATACGTATTTTTAATTAACTAGCTTAAGTTTGTATGTACTACCTAACTAACTAAATTTAAATCCCTTTTAATTCTGTAACCAACTCGAAAAGTACCTAATTTCATACATTTTTTGCTTAAAGTGAGACAAAAAATAGAAAAGTGCATAATCTAAATCATTGATTTTGATCTGCCAATTGACTATCTAGCAAATAGTAACCAAATGGTAAAATTAGAATGTATGTAACAGGTTGTATATAACAGTTACCCGTATGCAGATGTTAAGGAATTAACTGGTAAATGAGAAAAGCAATAAAATGTTTGATGTCAATACTGACTAGCATTACTGTTTCACAAACACCAGATTTACTACTACGTACGTACGAACGCTCAGAAATATTTATGACGTGGTCGATAGCTGGCGTATGTTGAGATACGTACGTATACTTGGTAACGCCTCGTGATACCATATAATCGTGCATGAGACTGATAAATCTCTGAGAATAAAAATAATTACAAAAAAATACTAAAGGCGGCACTTATAGGGGCGAAACAAATGGTTCGCTTTAAGCAAAACGATAGCTACCTCTAAGATTGTAAAGAGCTGAAACTTCCTACTTTATTTAATTATTTATTCGCAAATTAACCAATCTTACCAAATTGTAGCATTTCAAACAATCTATTTGATCAACTCTGACGTCAATACAAAATCGTTGAGAATTTTCTACGTCAGAGTCAGCTCCAGTCTCTCTACTTAAACAATAACCAACCTCTGACTTAAAACTACTACCAGAACCCATCCGCGTTTTAAGCGGGTTACTATTTAACCTCAACATGCGCTACCGAGTACGGAATCTATGCTCAAATCCTTTCTCAACTTACCCTGTACAATCTGGCCTCTGTCGCTCAAAGTGCCCTACACAAACATCTGTAGAGAATGTAATGGTGGGAGATTAAATCCCCGCCTCGTTGTCTACTTACATCGTCGGACAGAAATGTTGTTGGCTTAAATTCTGCCGGCCTCACAATATCCACGAGGTAGCACAACGGAGATGATTATCTTACTTAGTAATTGGCCGTTGTGCTTCTTTCCGAAGCCCTGAATCCACCTTCCTGTACCTCACTACGCCATAAAGACCATATTAAATAAGTATTCCCGCATTAACCTTTATTTGATACCAGACTACATAAACCGTTTAGTTATATTTAGCCCTCGGAATAAAAATATAATCCAATAAACTAATCGTTCCGAAGCTTTAAACACTTTACGCATCAGTCGCGACGTAAACAATTCATCACCATCATTTTATACCTACCACTGAAGCAGTCACAAGCGACGCTTAAACAAAACAAAAGAGCCCTCATTCTACTTTCAGTTAATTACTAAAGACTAATTAATAATTATTATATTATATTATAGTATACTAAGTTTCAAGAACGGCAAGGGACGGTTACCGGTCGACGGCAATTTTGCCGGAGACTGTACAAACCTTTAACGTTCATTACGCTTATACTGTTTTTTGCACGATCGTATTAAATTAAGTTCAGTCTTCGGTAAGTAAAACACGTTGGTAAGTATTTGCGTACCGACGTGTTGGGTCTATCAACCGATAAACATATACTACCGTCTTCGAAACAAATATTGCAAATAAACAAAAATGCTTGAACGTGCAAAAACAAATTAACTAATGAATCTATTTAATTAAACAAGTGACATTAGAAATAATATCATAATACTTTAAAATCAATTTTCTTAAATACGAACCAGCCCTATCTCCAGGTAGAAACCGTCAACCTTCATACTATTATCTCTCTATACATATTAGAATGAGCAAGATTTGATATATATATATATATATATATATATATATATATATATATATATATATATATATATATATATATATATATATATATATATTTGATTTTCCGTTGTTTAGTTTAACGCCTCTTGGGTTAGTTTATCATTGCGTGAATCCATTACCTTTACCTTTGCCGTTAATATTATTTTCCTGAGCCACCGTGACAAGAGTACAGTCGAGTGCTCCAGTGGGTTGGAAGCCGTCCAGAGTGGCTGTTTCAAGGAGCGATCGTTTACTTTTTGTTTTTAATAGATCAGTTGTATTCTGAATTTTGTTTTTTTTTGTAGTTACTATCCTATAATAAGTGTAAATATTTAGAGTTCTTAAGTTATATACCAGTATAAAACCGTTGACTTTGAACTCGCCGCGTCGGTGTGAAGCCTCAGGTAGCAATCAACCAGTCCTATTTGAAAGGGCCCATGCTCAACCTTCGGGAAAGTTGTCGAACATACCCACATAAAGCATATAAATAAATAGTTAGTTGAGTTGATTGACCTATTTCCACAGTTGTTGCTTTTTGAGCGCGACGTTTTGGAAGCGGACTCTGCTTACGTCATCAGGATCAGTCCTGAGAATGATTGTTTTCGCACTTGAGTCGAATTCATATACTATGATTTTTTCCCAACCACTTGACGGCTCTCAGATTAGAATTTGGTACCTTTCACTTACTAGTCTGACACCTTTACCGCTGAGCCCCTCAGTAATTCAATATATATTTTTTAGAACAATAAACTTCTGCACAACCACGGAAAAGTTTAATGTATATATATATATATATATATATATATATATATATATATATATATATATATATATATATATATAACTCTTTCGTGTTTTGCAGAAGTTTATCGTGAATGTTGCGCAGTAACTTATTGCGCAGGTATATTGCACTTAACCTCTTCTCGCATTATTGGAATCCATAAGGGTTTCATTTCCATACTAGCTTGGCTTATTGGATTTCCTGCTAGTGCGATGTATGTAGCTTCTTTGACTTTTCGACGAGTTGTGTTCTCGTCCTATGCCACTATCAGTATGTTATCCCACTGGATGCGGAGGTCTTCGTTTCCGACAAGTTCTGTGATTCTAGATTGTTCTGTCTTGCCCTTGCGGACGTTGTTATTATGTTCCTGTGTTCTCACTTTGAGTGATCTACTGCCCTCTCCTATGTATGCTCCGCCGCTTACGCATGGTAGGTCGTATGCAAAATTATTAGAATTCTGACCTTCATTGTGTGGTTTGGTTTTGTTGAGCATTTCCCTGACCGTTCTGGTCGATTTGAATGCAGTGCGTGTCTTGTATTCGCTGCCTATCCTTCGTGTTCTGTTTGAGGTACCTTGTATATATGGTATTATCGCTGTATATTTAGGTTCTTCTTTTTTGTTTACCCTTCCCCAGATTAGGTTAGGTGTTAGATCGGGGGTAGCCATTTTCTTTGAGTGTTTTAGCGATACTTTCTTTTTCTTTGTTGAGGTCTTCTAGTTCTGAGCATATTGTTCTCGCTCTATCGTACAAGCATTTTGCCACGTCTAACTTCAATTTTTTGTAGGGATTGGAGTTGTAGGTAGTGTAGGTACCTCTCCGTGTGGGTAAGTTTCCTGTATATACTTGTCGTAAAAGTGTTGTCATTCCTGTGTACAAGTACATCCAGGAATGGCAGCTTTTGTTCTGACTCCAATTACATCGTGAATTTTATGAAGGGTGCGCGTCTATTTAGATAATCTAGCAATTCATCTAGCTTATGCTTGCCGTGTTGCCAAACTGCGAAAGTATCGTCCACGTATCTAAGCCACATCCTTGGTTTCTCCGTAAATTAGGATATCGCTTGGTCTTCAAAGTTGCAGCCTCACATTCCATTAACATAAGTAATTTGATCGTAATCTCATTATATTTAGAATTTACATCAGTTCTAAATACAGACAAAATTTGCATCGATTGGGGCTTGAATCTCGATGGCGCAGATGGATTAGCGCGGTAATCTAGCAAAGTACAGGTCGTGGATTCAAATCCTACTCGAGGTAAACTTTTTATTTATGTATTTAATATAATTAATAATAATTTTAATTATATATATATATATATATATATATATATATATATATATATATGTTTCTATTTAGATTTCCACAAGTATTCATGTTTAAATAAGACAATTTTTCTTTAAAACTTGTGTAAATAAACGTAAAAATTAATTCAACGTTTCGGGAACGTCCTTTGTTCCCTTTGTCAAGAATTTATTTGACAATTACAGAAATTGAAATAAGGTAACTATTTTTAACAAGTACAAAATATGAAACAAGGTAACTAATTTAATTTTAATCTGGACGAGTGTGTTTGACTTCGGGTAGTTGGTCTAGTATGTGATGTAGAAGGTGCAGAAGTTGGGACGCCAGGAATAGTTGCAGCATAAGTGTTTGAAATTTCTGGAAGATTTGGAGTTGGTTGAAATGTAGAATCAACTTGTTTAATGATATTCTTCCAAATTTGTGGCATTCTAGAAGTGTCATCTCGTTTATTGAGGGCGTTTGGTCTTCTTTCAATTTCAACTGCTTCTCTAATAATTCTTGCTTGTAAGGTATATAGAGGTGCAATTAAACGGATATTGTTGGTATTAATTTGGTGTCCTGTATCTAAATGATGTGTAGCTAAAAACGATGAAGGATTGTGCTGTTTAATTGCTAGTTGGTGTTCATCGGCTCTTGCATATAATATTCTGTTAGTTTGTCCTATATAAGTTCTTCGACAGTTGTTGCACGGTATCTCATACACTCCTTGGCTTTCATTAGAATTTTATCTTTGGGGTTTCTTGAAAGTTGGGACAAAGTTGAATGTGGTTTGAATACCGGTCTGAAGTCGTTTTTGAGAAATTTCTTTGCTATTCTGTCTGTAATTCCCTTTATATAAGGTAGAATAACAGGAATCTTTCGTTCATTGTTTGACAAGTTATTATTTCTTGGTCTTCTTATTTCGTTGGTAATTTTCAATATTTCTTGATCTTTGTATCCATTTTGAACTAGTATTTTATTAATAGTCTTCAACTCTTCCGTTCTAGAATTTTGGTCAGATAAGTGGTAAGAGCGGTATATCAAGGATTTCATAACGCTACGTAATTGACCAGGATGGTGATGCGAGAGAGAGTTCAAGTATCTATTCGTATGTGTTGGTTTTCGATAAACTTTGTGTAAATTTACCATTAGGAAGTCTTGTTATTAGGGTGTCCAAAAAAGGGAGTGAATTATTTTCTTCAACTTCCATAGTAAATTTGATGTTGTCGTGAATGTTGTTAATATGTCCTAGAAAATGGTTCAAGTTTCCTTTTCCATGGGGCCAAACTACAAATGTGTCGTCAACATAACGAAACCAACATTTAGGTTTTAAATCTGCAGAATTTAAAGCAATGGTTTCAAAATGTTCCATATATACATTCGCAAAAGCTGGAGAGAGTGGCGAGCCCATAGGTGTTCCTTGAATTTGCTTGTAGAATTGTCCTTTGTATGTAAAATAGGTTGAGTGCATGCAGTGGTTTATCAATTTGAGTATGTCTTGGTTTATTGAGTGTTTTTCTTCTAGAATTTTCATCGTGTCTTCAATAGGTATTTTGGTGAAAAGTGACGTTATCTCGAAGCTAACTAAAATGCCATTTGGAGCCAAGGGTACAATTTTGAGTTTTTGTAGAAAATCATAAGAGTTTTTGATGTAGTATACAGCATTTTCACAAATCGGTTGAATAACTTTGGCTAGATAACGAGCAAGGTCATGAGTCGGAGAATTGAATGCACTGACGATAGGCATAATGGCCAGTTTTCCTTATGTATTTTTGGGAGTCCGTCTTCTCTCTTGGAATTAGTTTCTGTTTTGTTTCTTTGTCTAATTTTGCAGAATTAATGATAGATTTTGTTGTTTTTCTATGTAGGTGGTAGGATTGTACTGATTTTTCTTATATTCTGAAGAAGTTAGCAGTTCAGACATCTTGTGGTGATAGTCTTTAGAGTTCACAATGACAGTAGCGTTTCCTTTGTCAGCGGGTAGTATTAATATTTGGTCGTCATTTTTGATTTGGTGTAACATTTGGAGGTCTTGTTTGGTGATATTTTGTTTGGGAAGTTTGCAGTTCTGAAGAATGTGTGCTACGTTGGGTCTAATTTCGTCAGCTACCGTAGATTCTGTATCTTTTAAGGCGTATTCTACGTTGGTGATGATGTTTTCTACGGAATCCGTTTAGGATTGATGGCAAAATTAAACCCTTTACCTAAAACATTTAGAATATTATTATTAAGTTCTTTGTCACTTAAATTTTGTACTGTCCTTAACGGTTCTACATTATTTGCCTGCGATGTATGAGACAGACGTTCAAATTTTTGTTTTTGTCGGTTAGTTTTTATCATCAAGGACGATTCTACAGTATTTTCAATGACACGATGCACCGTATCGAATATGAAAGGGTGAATTTCGATAGCATGTAAAGTTTGGAAGGTGTCATAAAGGGTACGGTTGAGATAGTCAAGTTTAACCCTTTCATTGGCAATCGCTTTTCTTGAAAAGGCAAGGCTTGTTTTGAATAAAATCTTATAACAACCATTAATGTCTGGTCTTGTTTCAATTTAAATTACTTGGGTATTATTTTATTGTCACGACAACGCTTTAAAAAGTTAAATTAGTAAGTGTTTCACATTTTTGATACGTAGCTTTCTGTAAATCTTGATGGTATTCAAAGTTTCTTCTCCGTATAGGAATATTATGTTTCTATTTAGATTTCAAGTATTCATGTTTAAATAAGACAATTTTTTTTGTCTTATTTAATATATATATATATATATATATATATATATATATATATATATATATATATATATATATATATATATATATATATATATATATATATATTCTCACTATTGGTAATAGTGAACCCATCGCCATTCCAAACCCTTGTTGGTAGAATTTGTCTTCTACCTGGAAATATGTAGTTCTGATGCATATTATCAGAAGTTCCATCATTGTGTTTACCGAGAGTTGCATGCGTTCGTCTAATATTGCATCCTTTTTCAGCTTGTCCCTTATGATAGTTAATGCCTTATCAGTGGGCACATTTGTGAATAGGCTCATAATCGTAGTCGAAGCTTATCAGTATTTTCTTCGTGGTTTTGCTTGGAAGTTTCCAATGGTTTCCACAAAGTGCTGCGTATCCTTGACCATGGATTCGGTTTTTCCCGATAAGAGTGTGATGATGCCTAGCACATAGTGTACTAATGTCACCTTGTCACCCATTATCGTACTATCTGTTAGGAATCATCACATCCTTGTACCGAACTACAAGAAAAAGTATTACAATTTACACATTTACAATCAAGATAACGAGCTTTAAAAGTCGCTATTTAATGCACCATTAATTGCTACGAATTTTGCTCTAGTACGTAAAATATACACACTAGCCATTTGACACCTATAATTATACGGTTATTATACAACAAATTTAGCACACCATGTGGTAGTACATAAATTGTGCTTTAAATGAATGAAGTGGACTCAAAATATGAAAATGTAAATAGATTGCGTGAACTTTAGAAATTTAAAAATTCAATTCAAAAATTGCCAGAAAGTTATACATATGCGCGCAAAAATGGTCGATAGGAGAGAGAGAAGTATTACAAGAAACAGCTTTCTTTCGTAATTTTAGATAAGCTGCCCGTGATACCAACGCTGACATAACAGATAAAAAATTTGATTAGCCTAGTAACTTTTTATTTCAAAATGTTGGTGCACTAAATATAATTTTTCTAATAAACGACATATACGTTCACATTAATAATAACAAAGTTTTAGGATCGCACCTATACCTCTAAACTTGCATTCAAAGTAAATTCTCTAATGACCAATTATAATTTGCGCTAAATGGTACGCTAGTGCGAAAAGAACACGTAAGCAACATGAAAACATACATTTATGTATATTTGCAAATTTTCTACGTTCCAATAGCAATTTCAGCTGTGTCTTTCAGTAAGACACAACAGCAACACTCGGACATAAGGACACGCGGACACACGGACACACGGACATACGAACACACGAACACATGGACACAATGTATGTCATTTTTATCGAAAATTTTGAATAACTTGAAAACCGATAAATCTAGGCATATGAAATATTATAAACAACGTTTAATTTTTTCTCTGGAAAAACGTTCATTAAAACATGACTTGTTCTACTCAACTTACTAGTAAGAAATAACCAAATAGTATTAATGGTTGTTATGATATGAAGTGTTATCAATTAAATGAATTGCTAATGGGTATATTTTATTTTCTGTCAATCTCTTTGCAATTAATCACTACACCATCAACTCTACAAATCGGAATATAAATGTTTATTCTAGTGATTAATAAAAACAGAAAAGGATTTGTTTATGGTAATTCTACTCTACATTTTAAACATAAAAACGATAACGCAAATCAAATTACTTGGTTACGAGAATCTACCAATTTAAGAAAAAAGTAATTGAATTTCCGATGAAAAGCTTTTCAACGTCTTGAACCACAATAATGTAGATAATACATTTATAGTTTATTTTGTGTTTACTATTTAAAGTAGGCGGCATAAAAATTATAATTTAAAATTTGATTTTGAATGTATAATTCGCCTTATATAGATAGATGGAATGGAATTTGTTAAATAATTTTTTTTTGGGTTTCTTAAGGAGTACATTCAAACCGTTTCTGTTAAAGCAAAACAGTATAGAATAGCATTGTTGATTAATCAATATTGGGTTAAAGACAACAGTAACGACCAAAGCTAAGGAATAAACTTTTTCTACTTCTATATACGTAACACAGAAAACGAAACTCTCTACTGTGTAAATTCTTCATTACGGAATACGGTTACGTAATGAAATTAGAACTTGCGTAATATATATATATATATATATATATATATATATATATATATATATATATATATATATATACAATAAACTCAATATAGCACCGCACGAAAGAGGACTAAACAATAATAAAAGGTTACGGGCTGTGGAAGTTTTTTTATAATCTTTTAATTTTTTACATTCTTAATTGTAACGAGTCAATTGAACCAAAATTAGTGCAGTATACCCTTGCACTTGTGTCAGAATATAAAGTATATTTTACACCCAGTGGCAAAGACGATTTACTTTACTCCTTTAAACCGAAAAAATAGCATTGTTTCAACCTGTAATTGTTTTAATGTTTTATTACTACTAAGAAAATTTATTTTTAAACAAAAACTTCAATTCCTTGCCCACTATCAAACTAACGGTCAAAGTAATTTTTTTAAAGTTTGTCGTGTGCCTGATTTTCTACGTATTTAGTTCTAAAGTTCGCCGTGTTCCTGATGCCTACCTATTAAACTGTCATTGTTTAAAGTTGTTTTCATAAATAGTTCGCTATACTTCTGCTGAATACACGGACATGATTATGTGTTATGGCGAAGCTCGATCAAATTCTTCCGAAGCTCAACGTATCTATCGAGAAAGATATCCATTAAGACAAGTTTGTTGACGCGCATAGGCGTTTGGTAGAAGTTGACTCCTTTAACAAAGCAAAAGTTGGTGTTGGCGCTCACAGATCTCGCCGTAGTGTTGCAAACGAAGAATCTGTATTGCAAATATTAGAAAGTAATCCAAAACTAAGCACCAGGAGAATAAGCGCAGCTGTACCGACTGTTAATCGTGAGTCAGTTAGGCAAATCCTCAAAGAACAACTTCTTCGCCCATTTAATTTTCTAAAAATTCATCGCGTATTGAAATAGGATTTTTTACCGCATGTACAGTATTGCGAGTGGTTCCAAAATCAAGCGCAAAACTTTCTGTCATTAATTTTGTTTTCCGATGAAGTTGGATTTAGTCGCGATGGTGTTTTGAACATACAAAATATGCATTATTGGAGCGATAAAAACCCTCATCATGCTGTAATAAGGTATCACCTGCATGGGTTTTTTATTAATGTGTGGGCAGGTATAATTGACAATTTTCTAAATGGTCCATTTCGATTGCCTAATCGAATGACAGACGAACTCTATCGAAATTTTTTAGAAATGAACTGCACTCTGTATTATTAAAAGAATGTACTACATGCATGGCGGCGCGCCACCTCACTATTCTAATAGGGCAAGGGAATATTTGAAAAGAAGGTTTGAAAATAGGTGGATTGGTCGTGAGGGGCCTATACCATGGCCAGCTCGTAGTCCCGATCTTAATCTCCTTGATTTTTCATTTTGGGGGTTTATAAAAAATGAAGTATATGCTGTAGAAATGAATAGTGAAGAGCAATTATGGAACATAAATGTGTGAGATAATATACGTTTTGGGAGAATGCCATCAGAAATGTCTTTTGGCTAAAAAAGTTTACAAGCAATAATTTCCAAATCTAAGACTTCCGCAAGTGACCACGTTTAGGGATTTGAAAGATAGATTTGGCGCTTCGGGGAGTGTAAGTTATTGCAATCCCACAATAAAGATGGACGAGAAGTTAAATGTCTTACTTCTTTTGCAAGAAAATCCACATGTTAGCATGCGACAAATTTTAAGAGAAAACGACATTAGCTGGGTATATAAAATTATCAACGAAAAAAAATATTTTCCGTACAAAATTATTTTGCACCAAGGTTAGCATAATTTGTTTCTCTATTACTGAAATATTCAAATTTCTTACCTTCCAGAGTTGTACGGAAATGACTTTCAAAATCGATTGAATTTTTGTAATTCAATGATGGGCACCTCAATCGCCACAATATTCATCACTACGCCACAGAAAACCCGCACTGGACGACTGCAATTGATTCACAATGTCTATGGCAAATCAATGTTTGGGGTGGCATTCTAAATGACAAAGTAATTGGACCACTTTTCTTTGACGACGTATTAACCGGTCGGTTGCGATTTCTGACACATGCTACTAGAGAATGTGGACCTTATAACTAGAATGGGCATGTGGTGCCAGCATGATTGTGCCCCGACCCACTATACTACAAATTTTGGAGAGTTTTGTATTAACTAGAGACCACAGCAGTGGATAGGAAGAGGAGGGCCGATTCTGTAGCCAGCACGTTCTCCTGTCTTGACCCCAATGGATTTTTTTCTCTGGGGATATGTAAAAAATGAAGTGTTTCGCGACAAGCCAACTACTGCCGACAATATGAAGCAACGCATACGAGATGGGTTTCAAAACATTACATCCCATACTTTGTCTCGTGTGAGGTAAGATTTTGCAAGACGACTTCAACTGTGCATCGAACAAACTGGAAACATTTATGAACATTCACTTTTTGTTTGTTAATCTGTTCTTAGATTTATTTATTCAGTTCGGTTGTATTGTAATTCTCAGTTGATCGAAAATGAAGACTTAACCAGTCATTTTAGAGGTATACTATGAGGTATTATTGGAAAGTCTATGAGAAACTCTTAACGACTGGTAAAATGAAATATAGGGTGTTCCGTTAAAAAAAGATAAAAGAAATTTTGTGTTTGTAACACACTGAACAATAATCAAGTTTTCTTTATACTTACATTACCTGACAAAAAAATAGAAAACTTGTGCTAATTTTTAGTTCGCTCTAACTTGCAAAATGTAATTTGGTCAATTCACAAGAAATTCTCAAAAATGGCCTGTTTTTCATAGAAAACGGATTATAAATCTCTTCAGGTTCATAATAAACCATAGTATGTGATAACTTTTTTCTTGTCTTGGGATTACAAATCGAAGTATCGGGTAAAATATACAGGGTGCTATTTAAAAAAAAAAAAAACTTTGGTACGCCACATATTTATGAGACTATTTATAGTGGTTATTATTTTTACACGGTGCGTAATTGACCTCTATATCACCCCACGAAAGCAGAATTAAATTATCTCAAACCGTTTAGGCACAGTAGAAGAAACACGAATTTGAATATCCTATATATATATATATATATATATATATGTCCTTTGTTCCTTTGTCACGAATTTAGTTAACAATTACAGAAATTGAAATAAGGTAACTATCTTTAACAAGTACAGAATATGAAACAAGGTAACTAATTTAAATTTAATCTGGACGAGTGTGTTTGACTTCGTAGTTGGTCTAGTACATGATGTAGAAGGTGCAGAAGTGAGGACGCCAGAATAGTTGCAGCATAAGTGTTTGAAATTTCTGGAATATTTGGAGTTGGTTGAAATGTAGAATCAACTTGTTTAATGATATTCTTCCAAATTTGTGGCATTCTAGAAGTGTCAAATAGTTCTACTTATATTAGTTTGAATTTTTTGAATTTTTAACGTGGTAATTGAAATAGGCCTTACAATCCTGTAATACATTGATACAATAATTTATTTTTCGATTGTTATTATTCACTACAATATTAGGTACGTGTATAAAACGTTCAAATTTCATAAGAATCTTAGCGAGTGGTAGTTACATATTACTCATACGTAACTGTTCTTATACTTTAATAGGAGTAGAAAAAACTTAGTACACAATTCTGGTAGTAATGCCTACTACGCACTCGTGTAAATTACGATACTCGTGCGTAATAGGCTACTTACCACTCTTATTATGTAATATACCATATTCTACCGATATTAATGCAATTAATTAGTTAATAATTGTATCCTAATACTTGAATACTTATAAAATGACACAAATTTTTGTTCATGTCTAATACTAACTGAAACTGCTGTATTATAGACGGTCTCTAAGTTGGCAGTAAAATCCAGTTCCTTGGTTAAACTATCATTACAACAACCCACAGTTTTATTTTAATGCATATACGAAAAGTATCTCATCATTGATGTGCTTTTGATTTATGTACCGGGTGGGCAACTAAGAACGGCCGTCGGCCACACCTCAGGAATGGATTATAGCACAGGTTCGGGAAAAAAATTTTTATAACAAAAGTGGCCTCGAGAAATGCCTGAAAATTATTTTCAGAATTGTAGCTCCACCGCTAGTGGGCGTATTTGACAGTTAAAATTTTAAAAGCAAAATTTTTAAATTTACTCAATTAAGGGCATATTAAATATTATAATCAGATTCCTCGACAAATTCTACACATTTTTATTTGACAAGTTTTAGTCTATCTCTTCAAATAAGGGTGGGGAACGTGGGAACCTTGTTACGAAAACGCCTTTAATTCAGGTTATGCTTGACCGATTTTAATAAACTTGATGTTGTTTGAAAGAGCTTTTGTTAAACAATAGAAAATTTGTAAATTTGAAGCAATCTGATTAATAACATAAATGCTAGAGGGCGCTGTTTAATATTTCTTTAATATTTAATCTTTACAATTTTAAATGGAAGCATAAAAATTTAAGTAGGTCTTTAAAAAGTAGACTAAATTAGTAATAAAACAGTGAAAACTGCAAGTCGATATCTTTTTCCTATCCTGAGATATCGTAAGAAACAGGTAAATGGCGGGAATTGTTCTTCCAACGTCTAGTAGGCTAGTTCGCGTTAACGGAAATTATTAAATTTAACCTGGATGAAAAGATCTTACATTGGTCTGCAGTAATTTAAACTGTTATCATACTAATGTTATGGTTGCCGCTAGATTACCTAAATGTAATGCTGTCGCTACTAACAATGAGAACAAATTATAAAATAATAATGTGATAAATCTAACAATTAAAACCTTAAATAAATAACTACGTAATTAGTGTCGCCCTAGATGTTCGAAATGTTCATCATTTTCAATGCATGAAATCAATCGCTGACGGGTGGAGAGAACAGCAGTTTCAATTTCTGCCCTTGAAATACTTCGTATTGTATGTCGTATTCTTTCAATCATGTCAGCTCTTGTTGTGGGTCTATCGGCATAAACGAGATCTTTTATTCGTCCCCACAAATAAAAATCCAAACAAGTTAGGCCTGGGGACCTTGGTGGCCAAATAAATAAACTTCCACGTCCTATCCACCTTTCAGGGTATGATTGATCTAAGAAATTCCGAACATCTCTAGAATAATGTGCCGGGCACCCATCATGATGCAAGAACATGTCACGACGAATGGCCAAGGGTATGTCTTCTAAAAGAAGTGGCAATTCGTTGCTTAAAAAATCTAAATATCTTTCTCCGTTAACCAGTCTCATTAAAAAAAAAGGCCCAATTATTTCTCCACCACACATTTACAGACCAACGACCCTGATGTTGGACCTCCTGCATCCAGTGGGGATTCGTTTCATACCAGTAGTGCATATTATGTCGATTTACATTACCATCACTATGAAAAGTAGCCTCATCTGTCCACATAATTCGTGAAAGTACTTCAGGATCGTCGTGTATCATATTTGAGAGCCAGTTGCAAAAATCCAACCTGGTATCGAAATCTTGAGCATTCAAACTATGGTGTAGGACCATGTGATATGGGTGCAATCTAAAATAGTATATATTATAAAGTAATCAGATCAATAAGACACATTGAAGTCCTTCGTTGTTAGTAAACGAAAAGGACTTTAAATGCATTAACTCTCGTAATATTATTACGAATTTTTTCGCCTCTCATTATTTTTATTATTGGTACCTTTTACTTTACTTTGCCTCACTTAATTATCATGTTGTTAATTAAAATCTATTCACATAGCATAAGATAATTTCAGTAAATAACTTGGTGTTTTATTGAAACTGGACATAAAATACATTAGTCACGTTGTCACAAGTTAACTTTGATGTAATGACATTTTCGGTATGATAAAATGAGAAACATATAACGACAAACGAAAAATTAAAACATTTTTATCATTATAATACCGAATAAAACATGTATTAATAAATAAGTAGTCACCTGCGTTCTCTTAAAATATTTTGGACGGTGGTTCGACATATACCCAAGTCTCTAGCTATAGCTCTGGTGCTTGAATGAGGGTTAACATTTACATAAGCTAAAACATCAATAACATTTTCATCTGTTCTACCTCTGCGTTGTCTTCGGTACATAGGAAGATTCACATTTCCAGTAGTACGCACACGGTGTGAGTCGGAGAAAAACTATTCTGCTGTGATGCCGTCTGTTTGCGTACTGCAGTGCATACACTCTATCAGCAACGGTTGCATTTCTCATACATTCAAAATAAACTGCCAACGTATCAAATGCTTCTTCATTTGTAAGCATCATTTTGGTACGAAAAGATAAAGAAAGTCTATTAAATGCAACACGATGAACAATTTTTGACATATGCATGAAAATCATAGCTTGCTTGTTTTCAACAGGAATTTATTTTATACCTTACATAGCCCTCTTTACTAATTTTGTTGTCATCAGTAAATTCGTAATTCATATTTTTAACTGTATTTGTTGTTGCTGGGCAAATATCGGTTTTTATTGACATTTTATGCGTTTGATTTACTAACACATCGCTTGAAAACAAATATAACATTCTTATATAATTAAAAAATGTTAGATTTATCACATTATTATTTTATAATTTGTTCTCATTGTTAGTAGAGACAGCATTACATTTAGGTAATCTAGCGGCAACCATAACATTAGTAGACGTGGAAGTTTATTTATTTGGCCACCAAGGTCTCCAGACCTAACTTGTTTAGATTTTTGTGTGTGGGCGAATAAAAGATCTCGTTTATGCCTATAGACCCTCAACAAGAGCTGACATGATTGAAAGAATACGACAGACAATACGAAGTATTTCAAGGGCAGAAATTGAAACTGATGTTCTCTCCACCCGTCAGCGATTGATTTCATGCATTGAAAATGATGGACGACATTTAGAATATCTACGTAGTTATTTATTTAAGGTTTTAATTGTTAGATTTATCACATTATTGTTTTATAATTTGTTCTCATTGTTAGTAGCGACAGCATTACATTTAGGTAATCTAGCGGCAACCATAACATTAGTATGATAACAGTTTAAATTACTGCAGACCAATGTAAGATCTTTTCATCCATGCTAAATTTAATAATTTCCGTTAACGCGAACTAGCCTACTAGACGGATAGGAAAAAGATATCGACTTGCAGTTTTCACTGTTTTATTACTAATTTATTCTACTTTTAAAGACCTACTTAAATTTTATGCTTCCATTTAAAATTGTAAAGAGAAACACAATATTAAAAAATATTAAACAGCGCCCTTTATGTTATCAATCAGATTACTTCAAATTTACAAATTTTCTATTGTTAACAAAAGCTCTTTCAAACAATATCAAGTTTATTAAAATCGGTCAAGCATAACCTGAATTAAAGGCGTTTTTTCGTAACAAGGTTCACTCTCCCCACCCTTATTAGAAGAGATAGACTAAAACTTGTCAAATAAAAATATGTAGAATTTGTCGAGGAATCTGATTATAATATTTAATACGCCCCTTAATTGAGTAAATTTTGAAAAATTTTGCTATTTAAAATTTTAACTGTCAAATACACGGTGGACCTACAATTCTGAAAATAATTTCCAGGCGTTTCTCGAGACCACTTTTGTTATAAACCAATTTTTTCCGAACCAGTGCTATAATCCATTCCTGAGATATGGCCGACAGCCGTTCTTAGTTGGCCACCCGGTACATTAAGAGTGATGCATTGTAACATATTCAATTGTTACTTATTATTATGTAGTTTATTTTATAAAGTTCATAGTAGGTATATTTTAGTTAACGTTGTTCTAAGCATGCTTCCAAATTAAGTGAAAAATATACGGAATTAACTTGAGGAAAAATTTAAATATCTTTTCTGGAAACTTGATTATTTAAAATATGTCTTATGTTCAGATATTAAAATATTAACATGGTATCTTGTATCTGGGTTGAATGAATAATACGGCAAAGGTTATTTTTACTGAAGTACTTTGTTATATAAACGTGCAAAAGTTGTGCATTAATAAGAATTTTAGTTAAATCAATACGAACAATAATGATTAATTTCACTAATGTAGAAAGGGCAGATATGCATTTTATATACGGGAGAGTAAACGGAAATTACTTGGAAGCTTGTCGTCTTTATACGCAAACGTATCCTAATCGTAGATTTGCTCATCACAGCACGTTTACCAGGCTTCATAAAATACTACATGTACGTGGAACTCTCAAAAAAAGAAGTTTTGATACTAGGGACACCGCGCAGTTCGAACATCTGAATTAAAAGTTGCTGTCCCGAACATTATTGAAGCGCAACCTGACACAAGTAGCACGAAAATTGCAAAAGAATTAAATACTGATGCATCAAGTGTATGGTGGATATTAATAGAACAACAGTTATATCCGTACCATGTACAGAGGGTTCAAGCTCTCTTACCAAGAGATTTCGAAACGAGAGTGATTTTTTCCCAATGGTTTCACCGAATAAATAACTATAATCCATTATTTGTTCAAAAATTCTCCTTTTGGACGAATCTATTTTCTCAAGTGATGCAATTCAATACTATCATAATAAGCATGTATGAGCTGAAGATAATCCACATTCAATGACAGAATCTAGACATCAGTATCAGCTTTCCGTTAACGTTTGGATAGGAATTATTCATGAACATTTGATTGTGTCATGTGTTTTACCTTTAAGATTCACTGGTGAGTCATATTTTCATTTTCTACAAGAAAAATTGCTCGCTCTGCATGGTGGTGCCCCAGCATATTTCAGCTTAAATGTGCGAAGGTATTTAAATCTTTCCCATGAAAAAGGCTGGATAGGAAGAGGCGGTCCTCAACTTTGGCCACCTCGATACCCAGGCTTAAATCCTTTGGATTTATATATCTTGGGATCTGAAAAGCTTACACTACCCCGGGATACCTAAGACCTGAGAAATCGCATAAATGCATAATGTAATGAAATAATCCTAATATATTCCAGCGCATTAGAGACTTAATGAATTTATGCGTTAATAGAGGACAGGTTAAATTATTCCTAAAGTGTGACTGTTCAGAAGAAAATTTAACAAAATTAGTACAAAAAAAATTAGTGAAAAATGTATATATATATATATATATATATATATATATATATATATATATATATATATACATTTAGACATCCATATAGTAAGTATACACTCTATTATTTATAGCTTTATTGCCTCTGACTTCCTTACGTGTCGGGGCACGATTTGGCCAGTAACCGGTCTGCTCGCTAAAGTATTACTCAAGAGAACAATACAATTGCCTCGGATCGACCTGGCTACAGGGGGCGGTCAAGGTCGAAACTGACAGACCCCGTTTCTGACGACTGTGCAAGGAATGACTGGCGAGTAGGTACGTGGAATGCTAGAGGTATGCATGGTAAAGAATTTGAAATTGAGAATGTAATGTACGAAAGTCACCTTGATATTCTGTGTGTATCGGAGACAAAGTGCAAAGGTAAGGATGCTGTGGAGATGGAGGATGGCAGCCTAGCACTATGATCAGGATTTGAGACTGAAGTGCGTGGAGCAAAAGGAGTTGGGGTGATCGTAAGTGAAAGAGCGAAAATATGTGTTAAACAGTACGAATTGGTATCTCCCCGGGTAATATGGATTAGAATGAAAGTGGAGTTTCGAAGAATTTTTCTTATTGCATTCTGTGCACCAGTGAATGGAGAAAGAGACCAGAAGAGTGAGAACTTCTGGAATGAAGTAGAGAACGTGTTGAACGTATGTAAGCCAAACGAAAGAGTGATGCTAGTGGGAGATGTGAACGGATGGGTAGCTGTACAGAGACAACATACTGAACGCGTTCTAGGAAAGTTCGGAGACCAAAGAGTCAATGAGAATGGTGAACGCCCGGTGAACATATGTGTGGTCAGAAACCTGTTTGTATCCAATACGTGGTTTAAACATAAAACTGTGCATATGTATACATGGCAAAGAGGTGAATCTAAAAGTATGATAGACTTGATAGTGTGATGAACGGCTTAGAAACCTGGTGAAAGAAACAAAAGTAATGCGCGGATGGGAGTATGAATTGGACCACTTCTTGGTTATATCGAGAGTGTGTTTAAAGCAAAAGTGGGTTTGGAGATGGAAAGAAAACGTAGTGCGAACATCCAGAATTAGGGTAGACAAACTAGTGGATAATGGTGCGAGAATAAAATACGCAGATGCTGTGAGTAAAAAGTAGAATGTGAATGAAACAGTGTGGAACGAACAAATAAAAGACACCGACGTTGAAAGTGCATGGATAAGCTTTAAAACTGTGCTGTCAATTGTGCCGTGCGGATATGTGGAAGAGCGACTGTAGGTAGACAGAAAAAATGTGCTTGGTGGAATAAGTCGGTAAAAAAGGCAGTATGTAAGAAAAAAGATGCGTACATGGCAATGATTGCTGCAAAAAGTGAGACTGAGAAAAAGCGACTGTATGAGGTGTACAGATTAAGAAAGAAAGCAGCGAAGGAGGCAGTAAGAGTAAGTAAAGAGGAAGTGATGGCTGTAGAAAGAGAGAAAGTGCAGAATGATTTTGAGGGAAACAAAAAAATTCTTCTGGAAATGGGTCAAAAACACAAAACGTGGCCAAAAACAGAACGCTGTAGGTGTAATGAACATGAGCAACGAAATAGTATGGGACAATTGTGAATTGAGGAAATGCTGGAAAGAATATTTCGGAAAGCTGTACAGTAGTGAGGAAAGTAAGACTGAACGGTTAAATAAGGAGAATGTAGAAGGAATGATGAGTGAAACTGAGAAGGATATTGGGATAAGTGAGGTAGAGAAAAAGGTAGGAAGATTGAAAAACGGCAAGGGAGCAGGCGTAGATGAAACCACTGGTGAAATGCTAAATTATGGGGATGCAAAGATTATGCGAATTATTTAATGTATGCCTTATATGTGGAAACGTGCCGAGAGATTGGAAGAGTGCGATCATTGTACCCCTGTATAAGGGTAAGGGAAACAAGATTGATTGAAAGAACTACAAAGGAAAAAGTTTGCTCAGGTATCTGGTCAAGTATTTGAAAGAATTCTGATTGATAGAGTACGAGCAACTACACAAACCAAGGTTTGGGATGTGCAGGGTGGCTTCATGCCAGGGAGAGGATGTGTTGATCAGATGGTTGCTCTCCAGCAGGTGATCAAAAAGTGTTTCAGTGTAAAAGTGTTTAAGGGTAAAAAGGAAGCTGTACTGTGCGTTTGCAGATCTGGAGAAAGCATACGACAGAGTGAATAGGGAGAAGCTGTGGGAAATATTAAATGAATATGGCGTAAATAAGGGTCTAATAAATGGAATAAGGGTTGTATACAACGGTAGTCGGGCATGTGTTAAGGTGAGAGGAGGTGTGAGTGAATACTTTAATATTGAGCAAGGAGTGCGACAAGGCTGTATGATTTCACCGTGGTTATTCAATGTATACATGGATAAATGTGTTAGCCAAGCATATACCGATACAAATGGTGACGTAAATGTACGACTTCTGGTGTATGCAGATGACACAGTCTTATTAAGTGACAGTACGGATGAGTTACAAACCCCTGTGAGGAAGTTTGATACAGTATATGAGAGCATGGACCTAAAGGTAAACGTGAACCTAGCTAAGATTGTGATGTTCAATCGGGAAGGTGGAAAAGAGAGTAGAGTATTTACTCTGAAAGATGAAATTGTGGAGCAAGTGGACGAGCTAGTACATCTGGGTGGAATGTTTACTGCAGTTGGTACAATGGAGAGCGAGATTGGACGAAGGGTCAATGCTGAAAGGAAAGTGATTGGAAGTATGTTGACGATAATAAGAAGCGAAAGCATGAGCTTATCTGCGAAACGAGCAATCTATAGTGGCGTGTTTGTCCCATCAGTACCGTATGGAAGTGAGACATGGGTATGTCAAAAAAAGCACGAAAGAAAAATAAATGCCGGTTGAGATTCTGAGAAGCGCATGGGAAAATGAAGGGACAAGATAAAGATAAAGAAGCAAATATGTGGGTGAGGTTAAAGGAACGACGGTCTGGTAGGCCGCGTAAAATTGGTGAATGAGAGATGTAGTTAAAGGAAAGAATATTAAGGAGTTTTAAAAAAGGGGTAGATTGACAATGGTGAACTTGCGGAACTGGGAAAGTGTTAGAAGATATACGATAAGATGTGAATGTGATGAACGAAATTAGATCGGTTGCAGTGAGTCTGTATTAAGTGACATGCGTATACAAACCGCTGATGGGAATTGAGTCGTGAGAGCGATGGCTAAGTTAAACTGAACAAATAAGATGTGTTTCAATCGGAAGTGGAAAAGATTGAGTTTTACTAAATGAAATTGTGGCACAACTGGCTAACGATTTAGAATGTTTATCGTGTAAATTGAATGAAATATCAAGGAGTTTTATGAAAAAATGACAAAGAGCATGCAAGAGACAAGTGTTGCCAAACTATAGGAGACGGTACTACAAAATTAATTTTTTACAAGCTATGAGATCTTAGATGCTGTTAAACTAGCAAAGTATAATAGGAGTTATTTAATGTCATCCCAGGAATCAGTTAGCTAAAAGTGAAGAAATGTATAGCAGAAAATGGTTTTCATAATAGTAAATTGTCCAGAGATTTCATTATTGTATCACTTGTAAACTGGAGTGCAAGATGAAAATGAAATGAAGAAAAATTATTTAGTTCCGAATGCTTTGCTACAGCTGAGGATATGGTCTCTAAGGTTAACTAATTTGACCAACGTGTTAAAACATAGATACTTTCTAAAGTAAATTGTCAGAATCAATGTATCACTCTTTAAGTTTGATGAAAATACAAATGTAAGTTTTCGATATCGTACATTGTACAGTTGTTTGCTTATCTGCTAATGTTATACGGTTGAGTTTAATCAATACTTGTCTAATGAAATATATGCAGTGTGTCTGAATGCTAGTGTGTCGATTTGTGTGTGTGTGTGCGTGTCGTAGTGAATGCAGAAATGTTTCGATTTGTAGCGTGATATGCAATGTGTCTTGCAGTGTGTACAGTTGTTGCTGTGTGACATGTGTACGTGTGTGTTTGCTTGCGTGTGGTGTGCTGCGTGTTGGCGTGTGCTGCGTTGTGTGCGCGTGTGCGTGTGTGCGTGTGCGTGTGCGCGTTGCGTGTGCGTGTGTGTGTGTGGCGTGTGCGTGTGTGTGTGCGTGTGTGTGTTGTGCGTGTGTCGTGTGGTGTGGTGTGCGTGTGTGGTGTGTGTGTGTGCGTGTGTGCGTGTGTGGTGTGTGTGTGCGTGTGTGTGTGTGTGTGTGTGTGTGTGTGTTGTGTGTGTGTGTGTGTGTGTGTGTATATATATATATATATATATATATATATATATATATATATATATATATATATATATATATATATATATATATATATATATATATATATAATTTATTTTAAAACTCACCGACAAACGAAAACTGAAGATTCTAGGTTCCTGTGAATTTCTATTAGTTGACTCTATCCAGTAGCGTAGAATGTATTGAGGTCACCTCTTAAAACAAAAGAAAAACGTATGCACAACTGCTTTTTTGACAAAAAGAGTCACCATTTTATTTTAGAACTAAAGTCATACAAGGTATTTTTTATTTTTAATTAGCGCTTAGTTTTTGAGATATTGGTGTGGATATAAAAGACGACATAAATCAAGAAAAAATTAATTGTTGTTTTGCTTTAGGAAGAAGTAACGCAATTACTTCTTAAACAAAAAAAAAAACAATCAGATCTGATTTGTTTTCTATAGGTATTGTTTATAATGTTCTCCTCTATTTTGAATACAAGCTTGCATTCTTTTTAGTAAATTATGTCTAATTCTCTGGAAGATAGCTCTATTCTCATCACATGCCATCTGTATTCGATTTAAGAGTTGTTCTCGAGTATTTATTTCAACAGCATTAATACGGGTTTCTAGATAATCCCACACAAATAAATCTAACAGATTTAAATCCGGCGATCGTGACGGCCACGATACTTCACTGCTTCGCCCAATCCAACGTCCATGAATTCTTGCATTAAAAAATTCTGTTACGTTTCGTATAGAATAAGGTGGGCACTATAGTGAATCAAAAACATCGTGAGGTAGATCGTCAAACAATTCCGGAAAATCTTATTTCACCAGTAAATCTTGCAGGAAAACGGATAGGTCCGATTAGGTAATGCCTATCGACCAGTTCTCAAATACAATAATACATTTTTTTAACATAATTAGACGAAAACAATAAGCACAAGACAGTTAAATACAACAACTATTTGACACTTAAAAGGTAAATGTCAAATGCAAAGTGCTCATCATAACCCGTTTCTCTCCGTCACATGTTGTAAATTATAAAATTGTAAATATTTCAAAAACCGTTGCAGATAGACAAAATTTGCTTGCTTATTACAAAAAATGTAGGTCTTTCAATTTTCTTTGGAATAGTACAACAATATACACATTTCTGTACACCCTGCATAAAAATTAAATAAGTCATAATATTTCTTAAAGATGGATGTGTGTACTAATTACATGCGGAGTTACAAAATAAATTTTTTAATTACGACGAAATATGATTTTTATCTAAAAGTACAAATATTCCAAAAACGAGTAAGCTTTGCTATACGACATGTATAATAGAAAGTGGTTGTTTTTCAGAGTAAAAACGAAATCCTCGGTAAAAACTATACCATTCCATGTAAAATAAGAAAGATGGGGTATGTACTGCTGCTATGGAACACTGCGTATCCGAAAATATTTTTAGGTTATAGTGTGTTTGAATTCAAGCAACTTTTGCATAAAATATTTGTTTCTAATGTGCACAGTTTATTCGCAAATTCACTTTGACGCACTAATGAGCAACCCTGTATTTATGGACATATTTTGTATCACTGTGACGCTGTTTTTAGATATGCAACCTTCAGTATGAAGACAATGGCGTATTTACTGTGCTAGCCTAGTAGTACACATTTTCGAATTTTTGATTTCTAGCACGATAGAGATTTCGAAAAATTTCGAAATTCTTAGAATTCGGTATATTGCTAAATTACAATAAGGTAGTCAACTTTTCAATAATTACTCGAAAATTGGGATTTGTGGGTTGTATCGTTACGTCCAAACCCTTATATTAGCAATATAGATGCAGTAATTCCACTTCTGTATCGTTACTACACTGGTGATTTGTTTTTTAAGGTAAAAGGCGTTTGTCAATACTGCTAAAAGCCATAAAGTGTATTGATTTGTCTGTGGGAAGATAAAATTAATTAGAGTTTACCAAAATGTGAATGATTACAGGTGCTGCCTACTTTTTACTCAATATAGCGTATGTTAACAATTTCCAAGTTTTCCGGTATCTATATCGTGTTAAAAACCAAATAAATACACCATTCTATTCATATCGTGGCAATACACACCCACATACACCCCACACAGACCCACATACGTGTTTGATTTTTTACATTATTTTTTAAACAATCAACCAATAGTAATGAGAAAAGAATTTCAAATCGACCAATATCATCAAAAGTACACAGACGATTTGCTAATAGCTAATTGCAGCGCCAATTCTTTCATGTTGTTTAATTGTATTTTGGTTTAAATAAATGCATAAAAAAGTCAACATTGACTTGATTGTTAAGGTAACGCAGCAATTTTTCTCAATATAAACATTAAAAGTTCAGCATCGTTGTCATTGTTGAGTAGCATTCGGATTTCGCTTTTGAGATTTTCTCAAAATAAGGTAAGTGAATTGGTATAAATTCGAAGAAAGTTTACAATAAGTCATCTTACATAAACCAACATGAGCACCAGATTTTATCAAAGTTCGGTTGATTCAATACAAACAGCTGTCGAATAAGCAACACCAGTCAACAGCAAAAAAGCAGGAACACAGTTATGATTTAACTGCATCAACCGAGGCGAAACAGATCGTATCAATTTGGGAGGACTGCGCATATAACATGCGTGAAGAAACGAAGAAAACTACAAAGAATCTGTTATCAAAACGTTGTGGAATGGAATCGCAAAACTTATCCAACAAATCCCCGAAAAGGGAAAATTATTTTCTCTCAGGGAAAAAGAAATAGAACAAATGATAGCAGCATGGGAATAAAATACTACAAATGGTTTAGAGAAGAAAATCCTATCACACTGCTAGCTACGGTCTCGTATAGAAAGCCGGAGAAGTGACAAGTGCATTGGTGCAATATATTAGAGAAGAAATATATCATTATGGAAATC
>JARFJB010000806.1:3029846-3159846 GCA_036346205.1 Vesta saturnalis
ACATGACATGATATATAATAGCAAAACAAAAATGTAAGTATTTTATTATGTGTGATAATGGTGAAGGTTTACATTTTCATTTTCATTTTATGTTGATACATAATTGATACACGGAATATATAAATTACAGTAAAACTTTTACCAACTTTACGCGAATATAGACATTCGTAAACTATATTTTGTCCTCTTGCATACTAAATGTTGTACATACTAATGAAAGAAAGCATTGTCATTCAAGGTACTTGTACCGTAAGATAGAGTATAAACCGCTGTTTAATTTAGTCTCTGATTACAACGAATTTTTTATAAATATCGACAATACGGAACAAAAAGTAAGACCCTTTTCAATAAAGCTTATTTTGAAATCCAAATTTATAAACAAATTGGACGTTGGTTTTCCGGCCAGTGTGCATTCGTCAATTGTATTGTTTACATCAATTAACTAAATCAGTAAAGTTGTTCTAAGTCTGTGAAGAAGATTTAGCCAAGTTCACACCAGAAATTGATTCTCGCTATAAGGTATAAGATAAACCAAAATAGAGCCATTACAAGAAATGATTTACTGATACTTTACAGTTTGTAACCGGGTAAATAATTTGTACATGCCACGTTAGAATCTCACAGTACGTATGAGGCCTTAACGCAGCACGATCTAGCAGGTATGTAACCCAGCATCTGGCGAAAATAATTATAGCACTTTGGATGCGTGGTCAGAAAACTTATTATTTTCACTCGTATAAATGTTGTAAGCATAAGCTTTTTAGTAATCATAGTTAGGCGCCGTGAACTTTCTCATACAAAACCCTGGAACTTTTAGTCAATACAAAAACACAGACAAATCAAAATAAGAAATTAAGGAAAATATTTTAATAACTTGGAAACAACACTTGCTGGTATACCAAGTTGCAATATTTTTAATTACGACGAATCGAACATCAGCGATGATCCAGGAGAAATGCGAGGTATTTATAGGAGAGGGGTGAAGTGTGCTGAAAAAGTATTGAACCATTCTAAAAGTGCAACCACAATTATGGTGTGTGGTTCAGCCGATGGAGTTTACTCCCACCATATGTAATTTGTAATCCTTGTTGTGATAAACGCTGTTGCATTTCCGGGACGAGATGTAACAGGACAGCCAGTGGATGACTTGATCGAGTTTCTCTTCGTGACTGGTTTGTCAAATGTTTTCTTCCTCATGCACAACGTTTGCCAGGACAAAAAGCCTTAATTGGCAACAATCTATCTACTCATATGGATAATGACATTCTAAGAATGTGTGCTGAAAATAATATAACCTTTATTTGTCTGGTTCCAAATTCAACACACATTTCCCAGACGCTTGATGTTGGTTTTTTTCGGCCAGTGAATCAGGAGTGGAGAACTACGCTGACACAATGGAAAAGTCAAAACCCACGATTCAGCACGGTCCCAAAGGACAGATTCCCTTCGATTTTGAGAAAATGTTTAAATAAAATTGACAAGGTTTCGGCAAAAGTAACAAATGCAATAGCAAATGTAACAAGTGCTAACAAGCGTAATCTGATAAACTCCTTTCGTACAGCAGGTATTTTCCCACTTGGTTGCATGCAAGTTTTAAAAATTTCCAGATGCAGATGGTGTTGTGGGTGCACGGGAAAATGCATAAAGTGCGTTGGTTGCCCTCCTACAAGAGAAGCGCTTTGTAGAGTAAGGATCAGGAAGACCACAACGAAAAAAGACTCGCCTAGATATTTTACCTGGATGTAGTGCCACAACCTCTATCTTGTTACTTCAGAGGGTCATACTACCTTGAATGAAATCTTACCGAATGGAGAACAATCAACATCTCAAACATTTGAAGAAAACAACCAGGTAACTATGGATACATTAAATATGAGTCAATTTATTGTTACCAAATTTTACTCAAAGAACGGCAAGACGTTGTTTAAATATGTTTTTAAGGTCTTGTAAATTGCTCCCGAAATTGTCGTTGTGGGATTAAAATCCATTAAGAGAAACCAGAGAGACTTTAAGTATATTAAAGATGATATTTCCATGATCAATAAAGGAGACACCGTTGAAGTTTTAATAGGTCCATTAATACAGCGTGATGCGGATGGTAATCATTTTGTTATATTTAACAGCGATATACACGTCAACGAAGTCTATTTTTTTACTAATTTTATACTTCTACTTGTTATAAAAATGTGTGTAACGTATAAACTATAATAAATTTTGAATAATAAAAAGTAAGTTATCCAAAAGTAATGAAGTTAATGAATCTCCAAAATACATACCTTACAACATTTATAATTGTGCCTTGGTTCATAGGTAGATTAACAGGGTAGGTTCACTAAAATGATTTGCTTAATTACCACTTAACATCAATAATAAAGAATGTAAAAAATGAAGTTATCTCGGCGCCAAATTGTCTTTTTTAAATTATCGGACAATTAAACCGACTTGACAAAAATGTAAAAATAACAATGTACAGACTATGTTTACTGAACAAATGTAATGATGAAATAATGAAGGTCTTAAAATTATGCTTAAAATACTAAATAAAACACTACATAAATATCTTAGAAATTTTTGAACACAAACTTTTCTTTTTGACAACCTCTGGTAGCTAAATATGATTACGGAGAGGTTAACAGGATGAAGTCATTCTTACATCATCATGGTGCAATCTTGACATAATGTTATCAGCCACACCCCAAACTAAATTATCTTTATAAAATCCGTACAAATTTCTTCTTAAAATTGTTAAATCCACTTCTTATTGCATTAATTGGAAGTATCCATTCCAAAAAATTGCAATCATAAAACGAAAAATATACGCAACCATAAAATCAAATGCGTACTTAAAATTCAATTACGTTGTAAATTGAATTAATGATAAACGTACAATTAAAGTAAAATTGGTAAAAAATACGTAAGAAAAACGTACAGAATAAAAACGTAAAGAAAACGCCTGAAAAGAACAAAATGCTTTAATTTTATGTAAATGTATTAAAAATATCTATTACCACCAAATTTATGGTGCTTTCACATAAATTTAGATAAAATCAAAAAGAAGCAGCTTCATGCTTCGATATTAAACAGGAAGTGAAAATGGAGGATTCCGAAGTAGATGATGAGGTCATGCCTACAAGATATCAGCAGATTAACTTAACGCAGACGCGTTGCTTATAGAATTAAGTCACGATGCATTGCGCAACTCAATGACTAGAAAACAGTTTATGGAATGTAAGTTTCTACGAAAATACGCACTATGAAGATATGCAAATTAAAATGCCTACCTCATACCAATATTGTAAAATAATTAAAATTTTCTTGTATTTAGAACTAAAGGTAGGAAAGATCTTAAATTGAGGTATATTTTATACAACACGAAAAAGAGTTGTTACATACTTACAATATTTGTTTAACATAAAAAGTAATGATCTTAAGTTCCCACTCAAGTTCCTACTTACGTTTATTTTTATATTTTTTTTATTAAATATTTTTATTGTGCTATTTGTAAATAAATATTTTTCCAAGAAATTAGGTTTTTTTCTTTCCCCACAATAAAAAACGTTAACTAAACTTAAAAATAAAACTATATTTCTTTCAAATTGCTGGTTTTAGGAGGGGTTACGTTTATTTTTCATTTAAAAAGAAAGGTTGAAAAAGTATCCCCAAATAGAACCTAAAGTTGATCACATGAATTAATTTTTTTTCCTTATCTGTTCTTAGGTGAAATATGTCCGATTTTCAGAAAACTACAATACACCAAAAACCGATATTAGTACATTTTTTTTTGAAATTTTAATCTCAAAAAGGAAAAAAAGTTATTTGCATTTAAACTTAAAAATTGATCAAGGTATTCCCAATCTACGGTAAATTATTTTATTGCTAAGAAGCAAAAATTATAGAGATTAGAGACGAGCAGATTAAGTTTTTTAAAAGTGTAAATAATCATTTATTATTGTAATTCTAAAAATGCATAAATTAAACAATGCAAATTAGGTATAGTCGGAAATTTTATATGTAGCAGAAATCTGAAAAATTAATTTTAAGCATTGTTATTTTTTGTTTCAAAGTTATGCTTGCATTTGGAAAGACTAAAATGTGTTCTAACAGTAAAAGGGAGACCAGCAAAAAACTTCCTTTGTTGATTGTTTTTTATATTTTTTTCCAGTCACTTTTGCCTTTTACAGTTCACTACTTATTTGGCAACCCCTCATTTATCTCGCAAAATTTCTATTTTATACAGAATGGGTGTTATATTACTGTTTGGTGAAATAAAAACTTTACTGTGTAGTTTTTAATTAATATTAATTGAAGTTTCCTCTTTAAGTTTGATTCAATGACATATGTTGGTAAAATAACGTTAGGATACATGGCGCGACCAGAAAGCGTTACCAACAATGCCAAATAGTTCAAACTATTGACTATAGTCAATCAATGATTCTCACAATCTCCACTAGTGCATTCGGCAGTAGATTGATGTCGTATAATTGGCTAACACCGCTCAATTGACTGGGTGAGTATCCTAGAGAATCATCTAAGCTTACAATTAACCTACTACATTGTCCTTGGAGAGACCGGCGACATCTTGATGTTCATCAATAATATAATATTTAACATTTGCAATAATTAATCTGAATGTAGCCAGAGGCTGGTCATGTGATTTCAGTGGCAATTGTAGAATTTATTTTTTGTAGGAATCATACACCAATCATACAAGGAATCATACGGAATGTGGATATCATTAGTGGTACAGAAAATGATACAGAAGAATCATGAAGCAATTTAAGGTGTAAGATGTGTTTAAAAAAAACATGTAATAAATTAATTACTTACCACGATAAGATGCTACGAGACTTCCGAGTCAAGCTTATTCAAAAAGGAAAACATAGAAATCCTTTTTTAATAAATAGTATTATAGATTATATCCCAGTCTAATTTGGACTATTTAATTGTAATAAACGTAGAAACTTCCAGGCACGTATTTGTCAATTGATCTGATCCTTTACCGTAAATTTATCAAAATTTCGGGTTCTATGTATATCGCTAGATGGCATTAGTAACGACTTTAAACACAGTATTTACATAATTATAAGTGATCAAAATAATTTCAATGGAGAAATAAACTTATATAACGATGTGTTAAATGGACAGCATAAAATGGAGTCTTACCTAGGGTGAAATAATTATGTATATTTACACAAACTTTATCATAAAATTATGAATGTGGAGTAAAATAGTCTAAATTAAATTACGCATGTTACAAGCTTATATTTTAATACATGTAAATATGTTACCAAGTATGTACTCGTAAAATAAAGAGTCACAGGACACTAAAATTTGAACAACCCATAAATTTTAGTTACTAATGTGAAATGTAAAATCAAAAGTACTTGTTTGATTTGTATTAGTATAGCCACTTAAGTAAAACTTCCAGACCACAGACTCATTAATATTAGCAACAAAACCAATATTAGTTGCACTGAGGCTACGAAAAAGGTGTTGTGTTACACAATACATTAAATTCGTTCAAATATTAATTTTTGTTATGGTATTATATTATTATCAAGGAAAAGAAAAACAGTTTCACTTTAATGGAACAATAACAATAAAATTGTTTGAAGTTTATTTTTCTCCATTAAAGTATTTATTTCCTTCTAATGGCATTACGAAACAATTGGTAGAGGAATGACTTCTCAAGAACATTCCAGCGGTTGGAAGGAAAGTATCTTGTTATAAAACTCACAAGAACACACATTACTATTTGAAGAGTACAAATTGGAAGTTATTGAATGTTCAAAAACCAGGTTAAGTAAATTTACTTCCTGCTACATGTAAAATTGTAAATGCATAATTGGCAGTTATGCTACATGACTTCTGTGCGATATTATCAAAGTTATTTAATTTATATGTAATTTAAGCATTAACTACATGCTCAATTTAGAAAATTTGTTTTATGTACAAATTCGTTTATACTTAAAACAGAAAATTTTAATTTCAAATGAGATAGTGTGCGTAAATATAATAATAAGGTATTTAAATTTTTTAGTAAATTAAACAGGATGGTAAGTTGAGTGACGTAATAAAAATTTGACTTTAAAATTTGTGTAAATTTCTTTCATAAACTCTAAGTTAACGTAAGTTACTTAACTGAATTTAAATGTTAAAATAAGAAATTAGGAACCCACAAATTTACTTTATTTTAAATAAAGAGCTACTGTTTCTTTTGGTTGATATTCTTTTAATTTTTAAGTATTAATTTACTAGATAATTTTAAATCATTACGCTGAATGAGAAGTTGCATGTTAACTTGCAACCAAATTTTACTATTGTGTGACATTACGAGAAAAAATCGCCATTAACTTGTATTGGTAACTAGTTAGCGTATTTTTTACTTTAAAAATTTGCATTTTCGTTCATATACAAGAAAATAATTGAAATAAACAAACTTACCTACACTAGTAAACATTGATGAGAAGGAAAAAGTCACAGCACCCCGGCACTTATTTTATCTCCGAAGCAGTCATGCATGTTGATGAACCTATTTCTGCGGGCGAAGGGTTAATTTAAAGCATTCGCCCTCGCAGACGCTAGTGCTGCACTGATATACTAGTATCCCGGTGCTTTTACGTCATTACATTCGAAAGGATACAAAGGATAAACCTGCGCGCCGCTTTCCAAAGTTTCCCCTTGAATTCAGTTACAGTTAGAGTTCGTTTCCTGAGTGGTTTAAAAAAGGATATAACTTGAATAGAGTCCTGTAAACAAATGATTCGGGTTTTTACAGTTAGGTTTAGTTTTAGCAGATTGCTAAGGTTTTTTTCCTTTTTTTTTTCATTTTACATTTAGTTTGATTATAAAGAAAAAGCTTTCTCACGTAGTTGTAAATATAAAAGTTTACTGATAATCTTTTTTCTTCAATTCAAAACATGTTATAAATTACTGTTTTGCATGTCATTCTTTACGAGCAATGCATTACTAATTATTTCAACGTCAATTATGTGAAGTGAAGATTGTTCGTAGATTGTGGAAAAATCGAAAAACAACAAAAAAGATTAAATGACAACTCTGTTTCTTTTATTCAAATGATTTATTACTGCTACCCAATTTAAATGTTAAGAAGTTCTATAATTTTATATTTAATCATTTTGATGATTTACATATCGTCGGCATCATATGAAAAGTGCTTAAATCCGCATTCACAATTACTGGACATATAAAAAACTGCTTTAAAGGGAAATATTTTATTTTATTGAATAAAGTAACTTGAAATAGTGTTCTTCATACTTTTTTTTTTAATTTATTTTTTAAATATTGTTACTATTGAAATGGAGCAAATTTTATTTTTTTAATACAAAAAGTTTTTGGACTTGGGCAATTTTCCATTGGGTATAATAATAAAAAATGCTTTATTTAAAATAAAATAATGGACAAAGTGCTAGAACCTATGATAATCTTGTTCCATCGTCTTTTTTAAAAACTGCAGATTTTCATATTTTTCTTATTTAATTTTTAATGGGCTTTGTACAAACTGGCCAGTGCGTGAAAAGGTAGCACTTTGACTTGTTTCATTTATCTTGCCGGCATAGGCTTAAAATCGTCTGAGTGACGAACCTTCAAATCAACACTTTGTCCCTTTTTGGTTGAAATTGTATGGTATCTCGTTTGCTAGCAAAGATAGAGAGGTGCGGTTTTCGCGATCCTGTTCTACTTTTTCGTGAAATGAAAGATGCCATAAACAGAATTGGCATAATCCTCTTAGTATTTGAGATACAGGACGAATAACGAATAACTGCTTCGCCTAGTTATTTATCGAAATGGTGAAAAGGGGTTTTTTTGCAGAGTTTTTCATAGAATTTAAGGGCGTCCATAGTTTTCCCTACAAAAAGTCGGTTTATTGAAACCAAAGTTTTTTTTTGATGGAACACCCTGTATATATTTTTTATTATATAATAGAGCTTAATCTCAGCTTTCAAAAAATGTTGTGTGGCACTTCCATTGCATTATTAACCTCAATAATTAATTTTACTTTAATTTAACATTTTGATGATGCAGTTGGCCATTAAAAAAACAAGGTTAAAGGTTAGAAAGTTTTATGCGAAAACACAAAATTAAAAACTAAACATAATACCTAAAACTTTACAAGCTTAATATAAATTACTAAAAGAGATGTTCGAACTGATGACAATTCCGTTTTATACATGCTTCACACTCTTTTCCAATTCGTTCTATAGCATTAAGCACTATAATAGGATGATCTTTTAAATTTCTGAAAGCTTCTCTAACTGCATTTGCCAAACATTCAATATTATGGTATTGAGTGTAGTAAATTTTATTCTGCAGATAACCCCATAAAAAGAAATCTAAGACTGACAAATCCGGAGACCTAGGAGGCAATCCTATCGGCCCATTAGTGCCAATCCATCTATTACCAAAATTGTTTTGCAAAAACGGACGTATAATTTGCGCATTATAAGATGGGGCTCCATACTGTTGGAAGTGAATTTGGTTCAAGCGAGGAAAGGGAATATCATCTAATAATTCATGCACAGCCACTTCTAAAGTGTCCAAATATCTAGGATGGGATAAGTTCCCATCGAAAATGTAAAATTTTGTATTGGAGCCTAATATAAAGCAGGAAACCTTTTGTCCAAATCGTCCTTGTTGTCTTTGGTGGAACATTTGGTTTCTTGAGACCAGAATCTGCTATTGTGCCTGTTTAAAACAGGTGAATTTCTGAAATGTGCCTCGTCTGACCATATGTCATTTCCTCCCAAGTTGGGTACTATTTTACATGTTTAAGTACCAATTGCAAATTATTAACCTACGTTCAGCGTCGCCAGAATGTAGATGTTGAACAAGCCTAAATTTACATGGATTATATTTATGGTGGCGAAGTATTCTTTGGATTCTTGTTTTCGAAACTCCAATACTACTTTCTATAGTTTTGCAAGAACTTATAGGATTACCCTCCACACTGACTAAAACGGTAATATCATTATTCTCGATTTTCTTTACTATATTTTTTGACCTGGATTTAGAAAATGATCCATAATTAATTGAATTTATTTTTAATCCATAAAGCGTGATTTTACTTGGTTGTCTCCCTGAAAACCTACATAGATGTAAAGTTACTTAATTATAAAAACTAATACCAAAGAAACTGCATTTACATGTTTAAATACAAATTTATTGTTGCGTCGGCGTTTTCATTACTCTGACCAAAGCAAATCAGCATATCAGATTTTTCAGAGTTTTCAGAATTTTTATTTTCTGCCATATTTTGCGCAATGAACAAAAAATACGATTGTGTGCACAAAAATAATTTTAATCAGACTTGACAGGTCAATTACATTTAGATCCGGCTAGACCCAGCCTACTTACAAGTTTAGATATAAAGTATTCTTTAAAAGTTTTATTGCGATTTTTTTGAATTAAGAAAAACTGCCAGTTTGAATATTCAAAAACTATTGTACCCAATTTGCATATTTTTTTGTTATTATTTTTGCATTGCTGCGTAAAACTCCTTAGTAAGGTAAGTAAGTAAGTAAGAATCTAGTAGCCCTTTTTTAATACTCAAATATATCTTGGACTTTCAAGAAAATACACATTCGTACTGAGTTTATAGCTTTCATGGCCAACTATATCATCAAAATGTTAAATTAACGTGACATTTATTTCTGAGGTTAATAATGCGAAAGAAGTGCGACACAATATGTATTTTGTGAAAGCTATGTAATAAAAAAATATACAGCATGTTCCATTAAAAAAAAGCTTTGGTTTATTGCAAAGAAACTGACGTCTTGTGGGGAAAACTATGCAGGCCACTAAATTCTACGGAAAATTCTGTATAAAACCCACTTTTCACCATTTCGATAAATTACAAGGCAATGCAGTTACGAGGGGTGCTTCAAATGTGCGAATTTTGAATTTCGCACTGTATCTCAAATATTAATAGGGCTAAGGCAATTCTGTTTGTGACATCTTTCGTTTCACGAAAAAGTAGAACAGGGTCGCGAAAACCGCATCTTTCTATCTTTGCTCAAAAACGAGATACCCTACAATTTCAACCAAAATGGGACACTGTAGAGTAGAATCTCTGGCTTTAAATCCGACGTACACTTATAAAAGTTTTGTATTAACGAATCTTTAAAAAAATCAGTATTTCGCAGTGTAGGGTTTAGGAAACTTTGCGGCAGTCCTAGCTAGATGTACATCATCAGTAGGTACATTGATAACTCTGCCTTGTAACTTTCTTTCTATAGTAGAGTACATCGAGTGGCACTCCATCTGTGTGTTCCTTTTGTAAGTACTTATGTACTATGCATAGATCATTTCCTATTGGAAAATTTAAAAAAAACATGATATAGTAAGGCATGTGGCACAACAGCCATCGCTATAAAATATAATTACCGGCATGTTGTCGGTGGTCGCTGGAAAAATCTCACCTGTTAGAAAACTACAAAGAATTGATGCAAAACGATTTGCTTTGAGGTCTCCTTCTCCCTCATGCCACGTAAAGCAGCAGCCGTCTTTATTGTGTAGATCAAATATAGTAAAATTATGAGTGATTAATTTTACTGTATAATAGAGTGACGAAACGTTCGATTTTGGGCACAGTAACACCGACTGAATATCCAATCTCCATTATACGAGGCTTTGTCCTTGTCCTTCTCACCACGGGCTTCTTCTTTTTATAGAATATGAACATAATATTCCTCTTTTTGAATATTTTTAGTCCTATGTGCTACACACAGGATACATTCGTTTTCTTTGGTGAAAATGTGGAGAGGTTGATCTCTTCAAAAACTTACACAAAGAGAGTTAAACCTGCAGGTTCAGGTGCTTTTCTTTGCAATAGTTCTCTTTGTAAAAACTGTTCTGATTTGGTCTTGAATTGAGGCTCTAAGTATAATTTTGTCGTGGATTTACGGCATTAGTGAGATTCCAGTTTCGGTAAGTGGTTGAAAAATCTTGTACACCCAGCCTCTTCTTAGCACTTTTAGACACCTTTCATTATCTATTTTAGTTTCTTTACTAGCTTCCTCTTTAGTAGCTTTTTTGTCGTCTCTTACCCATTTTGAAATCGTCCTTCCTGACATACTCAATGTGTTAGAAAACATGGTCTTACATAATCTAATTATTTCGTGCGGGTTATCAACAAAATACTTTAGTGAATATTCTCTTCTGCTATCATTCTTCCTATGCCTGGCTCTTCTAGTTTTTTTCATCATTACCCTGCTGGAAACATATATTCTCTTTTCATTCCATATTAAGTTTCATAACCTTTTGAAAATGGTCAGTCTTTCTTCATAACTTATGTTGAAACAATGAATGTTGTTGATTTTTCCTTTTCTACAGAAACATCTCTGTTTAAGTCATGTCTCATCTTTTTAAGCAATAAATTTCTTTCCTTTTCTTCCTTGGTAAGACAGTCTTTCTTTCTTTTTCTGTTTATCCCATTGTACTCCCATGTTTTAGTATCACGAAACCTGTTTTTTGCTCTTTTGCGCTTTTTACCTTCCTCGCCATTTGTATTATGTTCTTCCTCCGTCAAAGTGGCATTTTCACTGGTAACTAATTCTACATCTGAAGTATCCTGATCAGTAGTACTGCCGCCTGATGTCTCATTCTGGACATGTCTTGGCTGTATTTCGACTACCTGAACAATTTCTGCAGTAATAATGTTGAAATTCCGATCAATATTAGCATCAGATGGAGCATTTGTCTTAAAACTTCGTTTTCACGTTCAAGCAAAATATGCGCAAAATTAGAGTCATTGTCTGGTTGGATGATTTCTTCCACGATGTTAGCAATATCTTCAGCACGTTCAGCTTGCAAGTTGCGAATGACCAAAGACAATTCCGACTCTTGACTAATTTTATCACCTTTAGAAGTGTTATCTTGAACATTTAAATTTACTGTTGTTCTTATTATTCTATTTTTTTTTATTTTATTTGTTGCATGCGACATTTTTTGCCTTCCTTTTCAGAACCAAGGTTTTCTTTACTACGGTTGTTAAGGGTATTAAGAATTTTAAAGCTGTTTTTAATAAGATCGGTATGTCTGACCGATTTTCAGCAAAACATACTCTCTCCTCATTTTCCTACTCCATAATAAAATAAATTTATAATGAAATATTTAAAGTTCCACAAAGAAAATGTTGAAATTCTTAAACGCGCATTGAAATGTTATTAACACAAAAACTATAATACGATAAAATTGTGCTTACCTGTAATACTCGTACACACTATTTTCTCACAGATACATAAACTTTTAATCCTGTATACTGAAGATATGAGCACCGTAGCAGCAAACGGACAGCTAAGCTCAATGACAATGATAGACTTAGGTACTTTTCATGTTATTCACAAATGTCATGGAGTTAAGCAGAATTCATCCAACTAGATAGCGCAAAAATCTACTTTTCAAAAATTTTGGGATTTAGGCACTTTTCATATGAGGCCGACGACATTACACTTTTTGGTTAACCCGCCCCAGTTTTTTGTTTGTTAATGTGTAAGAGATTTTAATGATGTCAGCCGATGGCCTACATTTTAACGTAAATGTAAGTAAAACAAAATCTAGTATAATTGAATCCTAATCGACGAAAATAGTGATCTAAGAAAAAATGTCATTTGTCCAAAAGTGTCCTAGTGCGGGGCAGATTTGTACTACGGTGGGGAACAAATATGGAGCCGTATACTTTGAACAAAGAATCAAACAAAATGAGGAAAATATCGATTTTTGAATATTGTAATGATCAAAAGAAACAGAAAACTTTAGGTCCGACGCTTTTCTGGCCGTTTCCTTTGTTTCTTGGGGCATGAGTAGCTTCATAATGATGTCTTTTCTGATAACAGTGCTGATATCACCCTGGGTGTAATAGAAGCCACAGTTACTTCTATATTTTAAAAACTGCACTTCATATTCATAGTTTTTGGACTTTACCCACATAGTGAAGTACTTTCTTTTTAATTGGAAACTTGACCAATACAAAATCTCCCACGGCGATAATCTCATCATTACGTTATCCTTCAAATCGAAATCCATATCACAATCATCGTCACAAACTTCTTTTGAGCAATTCCCAAGTTCGTCAGATTCTGAAGGTAATTTGTACCTGAATTGAAACCTTCCTTCTTTTGTTCAATTCCCGCTCCTCCAATTCTTTTTTCTCTGGGGAGTCTGTATAAATGCGAGATCGACCACTTTTCTCCCTTTTCCCGTTTTATTCGTGGACTTCAGTTTTGGCAAGGGTCTGACAATCGCTGGACTAGCAACTTCCTTTTTCCTATCCAGCGAAAAAACCATTTCGGAGTGTGTGAATACATGACGCAAGATGGAATCAAGAATGTGAGCCACAATATCGATCGGTCTGCTACCATCGTTAGGTGTAGCAGAAGGCAATGCTAAACATGTATTGCTTATTATCTTGATCTTTGCACTGGATCGTTTGGACTGATTCTCAAGAACAGACGTGCTACACTGAGCTTCTAAATTGTCGTATCTCTGTTGATCACTTTCTTATTGAAGTATTCCAGAAAAATCACTTTCGTCAAAGGTCAGACGACTGAAGGGCCAGATGTCTGGAGACGTAAATGCTTTAAGAATGTTTGCTGGCGTAAAAGTCTGAAGATAAGGTGTGCGATTTAGACTAACAACATCGTAGATTGTTATAATTTTTTCTGGATTAGCGGTCAAATAGTCGTTGAAAGCTATTTTTAAGCGAGCCTTGAAAGGACCAGATGGCAATGTCTAGCGGTTGGATTTTGTTGGTGGAGTGTGTGGTGGAAACGAAAGCAAAACTATGCCATGTTCTCGACAAAAATTAATTGCAGCCAACGATACGTGCGATTCGTGATTATCGATTAGTAGCAGAATTTTGTTTCTCGTAGAACTATTGGTGTGTTTCTGGATGTGTTTAAGAATATCAACGAAAATGTCGGCGTTGATACATCCATTTTTTTGAGGACAAACTCACAGTTCCTGTTACAGCCCCATGCGGAAAATGGTTCATTCTGACACGCGGGAAAATGTATACTGGCGGAATCGCAGTTACAGTTGCTGTGATGTTGCCACAAAAGGTTACCAACACACCTATTTCCGCAGAAACACATTGCCCAACTTATCTGTTCCCTTTCTGACCAATGATCTTTGGAGCCTGCAATACAGTGGAAAGACCTATTTCGTCAATATTTAAAATACAATCTGGGGTGAAGTGGTGCCTTTCGAGACCACTTACGAAATTCTCGAAAAAAGCGTCAACGTTTTTCTTATTTAAACTAGATGTTCTGGAAATGCTTAAGTTCTCGGGATTTCGATAAGACAAGTTCGGATGTCTTCTTATGGATGATCGTACCCAGTCTATCTCAGCAGATTCGTTTTCTTCCCAGCATTGTGGAACTGCTTTTCCAATGTTTGGTGTATTCGTATGCAAGAGTCCGAGCCATTGAGTATGTTAAGCCGAAATGTATCGATTTTTTCTTCTGAAGATCAAAAAATTTGTCGAGAGGCGTATTTTGGACGAAATTCGTCCTCTTCGCTGAAATCATCAAGCCCAGAATCCAAAGCCATTCCTTTGGACTCTCCTTTTTTGGGACTTGAAAAAAACCGTGGACTTCTTCAAGTTGAAAGTCGCCGCAGCATTTCGAATTTTCATCCCATTAACAACGACTTCACAGACAGCTTGTTTGATTGCATTTTTGTCAATCAAATTTCGATTTGTTTTGCGCTTATATTTGCGCACCATTGTAAGAAAAAGGAAAAGATTCTTAAATTTCTGCTTACATCAATCATCTGGGGAGTTCTGGACAATAAGGGGCAGATTTGGACTTGTTCAAATGGGAATTCATAAATTAGATTGTTACGTGTTTATCGCGAATAACGTGTATTTTCGATAACTTCCGTTACTTTATTTTAATGAATGAACTAATTAGTTACATCTAAATAAATATTTCCGTATTCGTTGGTGGAATGTTTTTAATTTCGTACCTCAAAAATTATTTTTCGCACCTCTACAGTTAAACTAATTTATTTAACGTACCCATCTTTTTTTATTCCTTTACAGATATAAATTTGGTATTTAAACAAGTTGCGCCATCTCGAAGATTTAGAGTCATTTAATAAAGTTTGAAAAGGAATCTTGTTTTTAAAAGACAACAATGGGATATCTGTAAAATTTATTTATCAAAATTTCGTTTTAACATTCTTATCTAGTTTGAATAGTTTTGACAGGTTTGCAATATTACTTTTGTTAGGGCGTTGTTCCTGATCTTTCTTTTACTTAAGACGCCATTTTTCCGATGGGGAGATTGATCTTCAAGAAAAATTTTTCCTTCCGTTTATAAGATGTTTAAGCATCGTTTCTTTGGAAAATTTTTCATATAACGTAATGGTTTTTGGTATAAAACCTTACTGACGCTTTACAAGCGGATCTTATTGAAATTTTCAATCTTCATATCCTCGGGTAAGTTTAACACATGTTCGACAACTTTTAGTAAATCGATTCTTTCATTTAGGCACTTTCGCACGATTAATCAAATTTATAACATAGGTCTGTTGAAACGAAATCATCGCTATCGGCTCTAAACATCTAAAAAGAGGTATGCTTGAATAAGGTAATTAGTAACGTACTTACTTGTATCACTTTCAGCGCCTTGATACCGGCGAAATAAACAGCTATTCTTTATTTATATACATAACTAGCAAATTGGAATCCACTACCGATCACCTCCGTACCTATTCCTACTGGAATGCTGGCTCTTAGCTACTGATTAGCTGTCTTGGTTCCAAGTAACTACCACCTTCGAAACACGAAGGGCATTTACAGTTTGGTAATTCTTCATCAAAGGTCAGAATTCTTTATTATTCAATATACACAGGATTTGTGTAATGAACAGTGTATTACTAAAATCAGTACAACAGAGTTAGGTTACATTCAGTGTTTAACCTTATTTACTTACGTGTAACAAAAATTTATCATTTATAATAACATGCTTTTACTGGAGGCTAAAGTGGTTGAATAATTTAGAGTTTGATTTGTTCAATTTGTAATTTCTTTCTGCATACAAAAATAAGAAAAAAACCACACCTATTATTCACTGTGACGTTGACCTACTTAGTTCACTACCTTCACACGGTAGTTGCGCGTTGAAGCTCCTGTTTTTAAAATACATTATATACAGGATGGAACAGATATCGAGGTCGTATGAATTACAGTCATTGTTTGAAACTGTATAGATATTTATATTCAAATTTAGAATTTCTGTAACTTTTCTGTACTTTGTCTTTCATTAGTATTAATTAATTGTCATTACGGATAATTTTGTTCAGAGCAGGTTTTGCTGTAATAAAAATTTCTGTACTATTGAATGTCTTACTGCAATTCTATGCCTTGCACTGAACAGACTATCCCGATATTTCTATTTAATACCATTTCTTAAGGGTTTTAATAAAATTCAAGAAACCGAAATCAAAATCATTGGGGATTTAAATTCTATTTTGTGAAACGTAGGCAAGCCGTTTCAAAAATTAAGCACTACTATTTTCATTGTGGATCTATTTTAGATCGCACTTTATGGGTTACTTTCGCCCTTTCGGCTGCGATTTGTAAGTACTTACAATCGTCGGGAGCGGCACAATTAACGAAACTTTTCTTTTACGTTTAGGGTTCGATTAACGAACTAAATACATTTAGTTTTTTTTATTCTTTGTGGGCATCTGCGACGGCTCACCACTTGCCATCGTCAGGGCTGAATTATAATTATTTTGTTAGTTAAGATTGTTATGAATACTTTGGGGGAAAACTAGCATAGTATCATTATTGTTTACCTTCGATATTTATTCGACAAGTATTAATGTGAGTTTTAAATTAAATTAAATAAACGGTTACTGTTTGGTTGTTCGGGTAAAAGTTTGTCTCTCTTTTAAATTGTTTCCTTTTTTTTTTGGAGCACTACCTGTTTCAGGTTTTACAGGGCCTGCCCCATCTCTACTCCTCTTTTTCCTTTTTCTATCCTTTTCTCCCCTTTCCTGACGAAAACCTGTGGCGCCTATCCTTTAGTGGCTATCTAACCACGTCAACAACCTTGTAGCAACCCTCCAAAACCCCACGCATCCAAGTGCTCTGCGGTCAAACGACCGTACGCAAGAGTTTAGTCGAGTGCACTTTCAAAAAAATGTTTACATGCTGGTTAGACATGTAGCAAGATACATTGAATGTCTTGCCCTGTAGAATCTTACAAGCATAGAGTTAAAACTTACCTTTGTCCTTCAGCACATTGAAATTCAGGTGGGAACTTTGTTATTAAAGCTCGTTACTTATAACTTCTTACATGTAGAATGTTAAAATGGCTGATCTACTGCGCGCAAGTGCGCATGATTTTGGAGTAAGTAAGGCGGCAAAATTAAAATGTCCAAATGTGCCCCGAGTCCGAATCTGCCCCACCCTACCAGGCTCATTTCCGCTTGGACTGAATCTTGATGTCTAAATACATAAGAAAGGCGTTATAAAATTACGAAATCTTGGTACGTCAATAAGTATATACTTTATAATCTACCAAGAATAGTAAACACTTGGGGTAGTCAACTCAAACACCTTTTCCAGTTAACCATCTATGGTACGAATTATGCTACTTGCCACAAAAAAAAATTATTTTGTTCGTAATTTGGATTAAAAACATGTTTACACAAACTCCACGAATGTTTAAAAACATTTAGTCGATTATTGAGCTACGTTACACGTTTCTGACTCTTACGTAACAATGTACAATCGTAAATTAGAATGCGTTCTACTGTACCCACCAGTATTATACTAAAATAGCGGATTCGCAAGCAATCCAATAATAAAAAGACGAATTTTGAAGAGCTTGTCATGACCATCTTGTCCTGATGGGATCTGGTTTTCATTATTCTTAAAGTGTAGGAACTTATATATCGTTTCCCAGCGATGCAACAACATGGTATTGCTCTCGCAGACAACAGAACGTACTGTACTCCAGTACAGTATTGTTCTGGGTAAAAATAATAGAAACGCAAAAACACATGCCAATAAATTACTCCAGTTCTTCTAGAGTAATATTTAGTGGTTTATTTAGGTTCACTGCGATGGTGTAAAGATTAGATTGCTGTACGACAAGCTCTAGAGTAGTATTATCAAGAAGACCCCTAAAATAATGAACTGGTTCTTTCACTTTCATGTGTGGGTGGGACCTGATCTTTCCATTGGGGCACAGCAGATATGTATCTCACATTTCGCTATGTAATGGATGGCTTGTTTGTTCGTTTTCCCTTGGAGAAAATGGTAGATGGTATTGGTTCAGTAGAAGAGTTGCTAGGCTGGTCTATGTTCAAAACCATTACCTGCTCAGAATCCTCACTATCCGATTCATCAACGGAATTGTACAATGAGCCTTAACGTGTGTCAGTACAGACAAGCTGCTCTTCATCATCATCACTTTGTACTGCCAATTTATCTTCAGTTTCATCTGTAGGCTCTACAATACTTATTTTGTTACGTCCATACAATGTAGCAGGATCCACTTTTTGGGAAAAAAATCCAACTTAACTTATTAATTGACAGACAAACGAAAAACAAAATTTCAACTAAAAATTATTCATTCAAATATATCTAAGATATTCATTATCAGGACGTAGAACAAAACAGTAAGAATGAATTTAAATTTGAATTTCATCAGTTAACAGGATCTTATTTAAAACCTTTTTAAATTTAGCTATAATGTAAGTATCTAAGCATAATGTTGAACACATAAGAAGCTATGTAAGAAAAACAACCTTTATATTTGGATGTTCGGTGCTTAAGTATAAGATAGGTCTTGTGCCTATTTATATCATGTAACTTTGTACGTTTGATTAACGGATCATGTAAATAATCAGTTGAGTCTCTATGAGAAAGTTTCCATAAAGCAGTCGCTATTTGGTAAAATACTCTTTTCTTTAGTTCAAGTTCCTTTAGTTGTTAGATAGTCAAAATGCGCTTTTTATATGAAATAGGGTGTACAAAACGTAGACGAGAATTTTCTAATTTTTGTAGTTTCATTTTATTGGTTTCTGTGACAACATAGTAGGTAACATACAGAAGTCGATATGAAGGTATTCAAGCGATTGCGCTATCATTAATTCGGTTCTCTGATCTAACTCATGCTTGAGGTTATATAAAGACTTTAGTTACCGGTAACAAACAAAGTTGACGTGATGGGAAAAATCTAAATTTTGTCAAGGGTAAGGCCCAAATTTGTTGAATATTCAGTCCATTTAATTGAGACATTGTTAACTTGTATTTGCTGATGTTCATGATTAATAAAATTTCTTAGGTTGTTATTACATATGCACTTAGCAACTGTTTTGTCAGGATTGAGGCGTAGTTCATTTGCTGTGCACCAGTACGAAATACTAGCTAGATCGGCGTTGAGTTTAGATATAGTACTGGAGATGTCACTTAGCTCACCGGGAATGTGTAACTCAAGATGTAGTAGTACATGTAGTAGTTTTAATGCTTTGTAACAGGTGGAAGGTCAGAGGTGAAGACCGAAAGTAGCAGAGGCCCTAATATGCTGCCTTGTGTACACCTGAGACGGTCTCTTGAAAGGATGATATATCATTTTTGTATAACACACGCTGGGTTCTGTTATATAAGTAATTATTTAACCATTTGTATGCATCAGGGCGGTAACCTATGGATTCGATCTTTAAAACGAGCAGGTCAAAATTGACAAGATCTGAAGTATTGCTTGGATCGAGTAAAATACGAAAGGTAATAGTGAAGCAGTCCATGTATTGACAAATGTCGTTTGAGTGCTATACTGGATCCAAAACCTGATTGAAAAGTAGGTAGTGATCTACTATTGTCCAGAAACCTTTGCAATTACTTAACTGCAATTTTTTGACGCGTAATTCGTTTGTATCAATTTATCAATAGTAGACTGTGGAATAGAATTAATTTTGTTTGATATATAGAAAATATGCGTTTAATTCCACTGCGTTCGGAAGATTTAGTATATTATAAGATGTAAAATGCCTTTTCAGGGTAATTGTTAAACTCGTATGTTACGGGCAATGAAAGCAGTTACCAACTGATTCAAAAAGACTGTCTCGTGTTTGTCAATTTCGAACGTTGTCATTTAATGTCAGTAGCCTTAAATATGGAACGAGCGAGTATTATACAAGGCTGGGCGTACTGTCATGCACAAATGGTCACTAATCCAGGCTTGTATTTGGAAATTGGGATCAATTGCTAATCCTATTTGATATTTTTTCAAGGTACAGATTATCTATATCTTTTTGACTTTTTTTTTTATTAAATATGCAAAGAACCATCTAAGCACTGTAAATAAGTGTATGCATGTTTTGAGCTAAATTAAATATACTTCGATTTATATACGTACATTGTATATGCAAGCCTACATACAAAATTTAACTTCGACGTAAAATCCCTGAAATCATACAGCTGCTAAATTATCGCGCTTCACGAGCAGAATTAGTTTTGCCTTTGTATGCGACAGTCGCAGCCGGACTAGCATTCTGTGTGTGAAACTGCCAATATGAATTTATAAAATATTATCGTTTATTACTCTTAAACACGTTATCGTTTATTACTCTTATGAGCTGCAGTGTTATAGGTGGTTTAAGAACGGGGGCACCCCTTACATAAGAAGTCGCTGGTGATATCAAATAACAAGGTAAGCGATTTATTATTCTTAGTTTATTTCCTCCCTAGCTTCCTCAAGATTCAAACATTGTCACTGACATGCAATTTGATTTTTAGAACTCTTTACCTTCCTTTCTTGTATTATACATGCTACTGCACTTAGCCAAGCTTTACGCGGCCTACCAGGTTCGGCCTTACCGCTAACTTCAGCCACATACATTTTCGTTGTTCATTGTTTAGATGTGACCAAAGCAATGTAGTGTACTGCTTTTATACCTATTTACCATCGTCTTTTCTTCGCACCACTTCTTCATTGTGCACTCATTCTTCATCGTACCCCTTTCTCGTTTTACTGCACGCATTTCTTAGGAACCTCATGCCCAAGGCATTTATTTTACTATGGTACTTTTTTTGATATAGCCATGTCTCGCTTTCATACAGTATTGACGAGACAAACACGCCATTATAGATTGCTGGTTAAGCATCTACGCTCATGCTTTCGTTTTTCATTATCGTCCATATGTTTCCAATCACTCTCCCTCCAGGATAGACCCGTCATCCAATCTCGCTCTTCATACATGGTAAATACTCTACTCTCCTTTTCACCTTCCCAATTGAACACTACAATCTTTTTGTTTTGTTAACGTTTACTTTTAGGTTTATGTTCTCACAGACTGTATTAAACTCCCTCAGAGCAGTTTTTAACTCACCCGCATTCTCACTTAATAAGACTGTGTCACCTGCATGCACCAGAATCCGTACATTTACGTCACCGACTATTACACCATTTATATCGGTACATGCTTGTCTAACCCATTAATACATGTATACATTGAACAACCACGGTGAAATCACACAGCCTAGACGCACTTCGTGCTCAATATTAAATTATTTATTCACACCTCCACTCACCCTACCACATGCCGGGCTATCGTTATAGACTGCTCTTATTCCGTTCATTAAACCTTTACTTACGCGATATTCATTTAATATTTCCCATAGCTTCTCCCTAATCACTCGGTCATATGCCTTCTCGAGATCTACACACGCAAACGCACAGTACAGCTCCTTTTTTCACACTTAAACACTCTTCGATCACCTGATGGAGAGAAACCATCTGATGAACACATCCTTTCCCTGGCTTGAATACTGCACGCCTCAGATTTTAGTTTGCGTAGATTCACCTATTCTATCAATCAATATTCTTCCAAATACTTTACTAGTACAGTTTTTGCAATCACTCTTGTTCTCATTATCCTTATGCAGCGGTACAATGATCGCGCTCTTCCAATCACTCGGCAGTTTTACACACTTAAGATATACATTGAATAATTCACACAATCTTTGTGTAAACTTTGCACCTCCATATTTTTCCATTTCATCCACGCCTGCTCCTTTACCGTTTTTGAACTTTCCTGCTGTTTTCTCTATCTCATTTAACTCTATCCTTCTCAGTCTCATTCACTATTCCTTTTACATTCTCCTTATTGGACTCCTCAGTCTTACTATACAGCTTTCTTACATATTCTTGCCATCATATCCTCACTTCACAATTGCCTCATGCTATTTAGTTTCTCCTATTCATCACTCCTACAGTGTTCTGTTTTGGGCCACGTTTTGTATTTTTGACCCATTTCCAGAAGAACTTTTAGTTTCCCTCGACATCATTCTGCGTTTTCTCTACTTCCGTAGCCATCACTTCCTGTTTACTTATTCTCACTGCCTCATTCGCTTCTTTGTTTCTTAATCTGTTTCAATCTCTTTTATGGAACAGAGATCAACGGTCACTAATTTAGCATGCATCACTCAGTTTATTTCTGCTGTACTGGATGATCATCGCCAAGTTGATTTTATTTATACTGACTTTGCTAAGGCCTATGACCGTATTCCACATACCGTTATCTTTGCTAAATTAGAATATTTTGGTTTTAGTGACTCATTAATATCCCTGCTCGAGTCTTATTCAAAAAATCGTTCACAACAGGTTGCTTACAATAATTTTACTTCTTCTAGCATTGAACCCACTTCTGTTGTTCCGCAAGGGTCTAACGTGGGCCCTCTACTATTTTTATTATTGATCTCGCCGCAAAATAGACTGCGGAAAATTACTTTTTGCCGATGATCTCAAAATATTTGTTCGTATATCATCCGTCGAAGATTGTAAGTTTACTCAACATCAACTTGACGCGATCCATGAATGGTGTATTGCTAACCATTTGTACTTAAATAAGTGCAAAACAATTACTTATACCAGAAACGTAAATTCAATTTAAGTTAATTTACAATTGATTCATCTATTCTACAGAGGACTGAGGTTGTTAAAGGCTTGGGAATTCATTGTGACAGTGAGTTATCATTCAATCATTACCTTCTTATGCAAACACGAGCTTCTATAACTACGCTTGGTTTTATAGTACGTAATTGCAAATCTTTTTGTAATGTAACTTGTTTAAAAAGCTTGCACACTTAAGAGTCTTTTAAATGCAACTGAAACTTAATGGCTATTTTACTTAATTTTACTATTATATATGCGATTACTGTTTAGTTATCATGGCAAGAACTCTGTTTTATGTTCATCAGCCACCTATTTAGTCTTCGTTCAAGTTTATTTTTGCTTTTTCTATAGCTCTTTTTGCTATTACTCGTGTCCTTTTGAATTCAACCATCTTTTCATACGATGGATAACGCTTAAATACTATTAGTGCTTTCTTTTTCTTTTTAATGTCATCTTTCACCTTATCGTTTCACCATGGAACCTCCATGAATCCAGGTGTCTACGTTTTTAAATACGGAGCTGATAATGTAGCGGCTTCTAAGATCGCAGTTGTAAGTTCTTCCACAGTTTCATTAATCCCTTCTTTTTCGGTTACATCCCTAGATGTCAAACTCTCCAATTTACTCCAATCTGCTTTCTGAAGTTGCCATTTTTTTTGTTATTGGATGCAATTTGCAAATTAAATTTGAATTGGGAAGTGGTCAGTGATAGTGATATCATTTAATATTTTCTATCGCAGTAGCGGTGCTACTTGGGCACATACTAAAGTCAGATCTATTGCCGAAAAGTTGTTAGTGACGGAGTTAAGGTAAGTACCTTCCCCGTTGTTTAAGATAACTAAATTATATTCGTCAATAATTGTTCAATTAATCCGCCTGGAAAGTCCGTCTTTAAGAATCCCCATGACTTATTATGTGAGTTAAAATCACCTAATATTAAATATGGAGCCCTGAGTTGGCTCTCTAGAAGTTGAAAGTTGTCTAAAGTCCAAGTAAAATGTGGCAGGTATATAGTACAAATTGTTAGGCTAAGGGGATATGTAACCTGAGGGGATATGTAACCTGAATAGCTACCGCTTGTAAATTGGTGTTTAGTGGTACAATTTGGTAAGGAATATTGGTTTTAATGTATATTGTTACACCTCCTTTCGCCCTAGCTGCGGACCCTGCATTCTATCGTATGCAATTGTATCCTCCAAGGATATGTTTTCTCTCAGATGTGTTTCTTGTAAGCAGAGACAGAAGGGAGAAAACTTAGATATTAAAGTTTTTATTTCCGCATAATGAGCCTTAATACCATTACAGTTGTATTGTAATATGTTTTCCAATAAGGCCATTTTTAAGGTAGTGGAGGTTAGATTATAGATATCTCCCTTATTCAGAAGCATAAAAATTGCTTTTCAAGTCAATAAATAAATACATAAATAAAGGTATAGATAAAACCAAAATAACTTAAATAATAAATATCACAGACATAAATAAGTGTGGACTAGAACAGATTATATGCTTAAATAAAATAAACAAACATCAACATATTTGAGACAAACAAACACTAATATCACGGGCTATCTATCATAGGATGTATCAGTTGACGGGGATCTCTCCCCTGCAACTGAAGTATTCTCTGAATTACTACTATTCGATTCATCTTTGGACAAAGTCTTAGGTTTTCTTGGTCGCAGTTTTGGCCAACCCTTTGGTCGTTTCTGAATTCGTCAGTGGGGGTAGCCGGACTGGGTTGGCGTTTTAAACTGGACGATTGGCTTTCAACTACCTCCATTTCATTTGATGAGGACCTATCCTGTTCAGTTACAGCTATTGATGATACTGAAGGTTTCAGTGATGTTGGCGGTGGTAAAAACGTATTTGCAGGTTCCATAAATTTGCCTGGTTCTTTTTGTATAACTTTTGTTGGTGTTTCTTTATACCATTTTCTATCATTCCCTCCATGGCAGGTAAAATTGTACTTATTACTTCGTTGACTATGTCTGTGTTTGACTTTGCCGCTACATTTGCGTACGTCTTTTTGGACAGAACTGGAGACATTTTGAGTTCTTCCTTGATCTCAAAATAAGATAATTTTTTGGTTGTTTTAATCCCTTGAATAGTCATTTCCTCTTTAAACTTTGGACAATCTCGGGCTCTGCGGAAATGTTCCTCTCCACAGTTAATACAGGTGATATTGGTGCATTCACCATCGTGAACCTGATTACCACATACGCATCTAGGCTCGTTTCTACAATTAGCGGCCGAATGCCCAAATCTTTGGCATTTCCTGCATCGCATAGACGTGGGTATGTACATTCTTACTGGTAGAATATAGATTCCTCCTGTTACGCGTTGCGTTGGAGTCGGTGAGCTAAAGATGAGGATATGGTTAGGAATATCTACCATAATATCGTCCTTTTTGGTTTGAATTCTGCGAACATCTATAACTTTCTGATCTTTCAGTTCCTCTAGTATTTCACTGACCGGACAGTTCAAGAAGTCTACAAAAACTATTCCCCTGCTTATATTTAGAGAGTCGTGTGATATGATTTCAACGTTCATATCACAAAGTCGGCTGGTGCTCAATAATTTCCTAGATTGTAAATTGTTCACGGTTTCTATTAGCAGGCCGTCTCGTACCTTTTTTACAGATATTGCTTGCCCTGCAATTCCAAATAGACCTTTAGCTATTAAAAAAGGCGACACTTTGCTAAAATCCCCTTCTAAGCTTTTTATGAGAAGAAACCGGGGTAAATCCTCCTTTCCCTTGATCACAAGGTTGGCTTTATTACGCGACTCCCTCGCGTCTGGTTGAGAGGCCAAAACCTCTACAGTTTTAGATTTTTTACTCATCAGTATCCCACGAGTAGGGAACAAACCAAAAATCTATTGCACGCTAGTGGTCCCTTACCGCAGCAAGGCAACATTACTGTCGGAAGCTGCCTGGTACCCGACAGGCACCGTTCGCGACCAACTAACGTATGGCCACTCATCCCTCGGCACAGTACGTATTACACCTTAGATTACGCCTTTGTTAACGGGGTTAGGTCCCTAAGATACAAAACAACTGACTTAGGACCAAGACAACCAAACAGACAGAAGAAACACCATATTATAATAATAATAATAATTATTATTATTATTTTTTTTTTTTGTATAGGGTTTAACTACTACGGTCATATCCCCTTTAATATTAGTAGATAGACATACAGTGCGGTTCAAAGTTGATCATATACACCTACTTCTTTTAAATAGTTGATTGTGTTTTTTATGTTTTCAGCGTCACACAGATTTTCTATGTAGTTGACCTTTAAATTATATTTCGATCTTTGTAGGCCGTAACCTGGACATTCTTGTAATATATGCCTTATTGTAAGGGTTACCTGGCATTGTTCGCACATTGGGGGTATTCCATCGTCAAGTAGGTTCTGGTGTGTAATCTTAGTATGACCTATTCTCATACGATGAATTTTTACGTTGACCTCTCTGGGAGTATGACGCAACTCGAATAACTTTCCAACCTGAGGCTTTATTATAGCAAGGTGTGTATTTTGTGTTGTCCATCTTTGTTGCCAGTTTTAATACTTTTATTTTTAAGATATGTTGTCAGGTTCCGTTGGATCAAGTTGATTTACGTCTACTTGAAGTTCTGAGATCACCCTCTTTGCTGCTTTATCTACTAGGTCGTTTCCTGGAATACCTACGTGACTAGGAACCCAGATGATGGTAAGTTTAACTCTTTCCATCGTTAGGGACTTTATAGCAGACTGACATATTAACGTCATAGGATCTAAGGAATATATTTGTTTAATACTATTAACGCTATTCATGCTATCTGTGATTAGTAAAAAGTGTTCCGTTACCACATCCATTGAACAATATAAGATTGCCTGCCATATGGCATATTGCTCTGCAAACTTTATTGATGCATCGTTGTTTAATTTCCATGAATGCGATACCTCATCAACATATATCGCGCTGCCAACGCCTTTCTCAGACATAGACCCGTCTGTATAAATAATTTTGTGAGAGGGATACTGATCACATATGTTTTGAAACTCCTGTATATAGACATTGTTTGGGGTAGTTTCTTTTTTATGTTTTGCCAGATCTGTCCTTATTTCAACATATGGTGCCTTCCAAGGTATGAACTCAAATTGCCTCGTCTCCAGTACCATCGGTAGTGTCACACCCATGCGCACTATCTGTTCCCAAAATTTGATACCTGCTGGACGGGTAATAGTAGGTTGCTTTTGATATTGATCCTTATCTGTGTTCAATATAATTTTGTTGGGATGGTGTGGTATCGACATAATTTTGACCATGTACTTCGCCATTAACTGGTTTCTTCTAGTATCTAGAGATGATATACCCAACTCGCAGTAGAGGCTTTCAGTAGGGCTAGTAGGAAATGCACCAATGCAATATCTCAAAGCTGTGTTATGTATGACATTCAAACTTGCAAGTGCTGATTTACGTGCCGATGAGTATGCAACGCAACCGTAGTCAATTTGTGACATTATCAATGCTCGATAGATCTCTATCAGCCACTTGGGTTCTGCTCCCCATTTGGTATGTGCCAATACTTTCAAAATGTTTAAATTTTTTAGGCATTGCACTTTTAGACATTGTAAGTGCCCCTTTCATGTAAGCGATCTGTCATACGTCAGTCCTAGAAATTTAGCGGTGTCAGAACACCTAATGGGATTATTCATTATATACAAAACTGAATCGTAGTGCGGTTTCCTTAGTCTGCAAAAATGAATGCAGTTGGTTTTCTCTTCACAGAAGCCTAGTCCAATTTGTCGACCATTTTGTACAATTTGATTGATCGCAGGTTGCAATTTCCTTGTAATTTCGCCTATAGTGCTTCCACTGCAGAAAATTGAGATGTCATCTACGTATATACATTTTGATATAGAATCCGATACGTGCATTAAAATATCATTAATAGCTATAGAGAAAAGGGTACAACTAAGTGTCGATCCTTGTGGCACCCCGTTTTCAAACGTTTGAAGGTCAGACATTATATTTCCAACCCTCACTCGAAACCGTCTAGATTCTAGGAACGATTTTATCAGTAACGGTAAGTTGCCCCGCAGCTTTAGGTTGTAGAGCTTTTTTAAGATGCCATATCTCCAGGTCATATCGTAAGCACCTTTGATGTCAAAAAAGACTGCGACCATATGTGCTGTCTTGCGGAAAGTTTCTTGTATGGCGCTCTCAAGGAAAACCAGGTGGTCAGTTGTCGATCGGTGCTTCCTAAAACCAGCTTGATAAGGTACCAACACATTTTGCTGTTCAAGGATCCATTGGAGTCTACTGTTTATCATCCTTTCCAACAGCTTACCCATACAACACGTCAAGCTGATCGGACGATAGCTTGTTGGGAGTAGTGGATTTTTCCCAGGCTTTTTTATGGGTACTACAATGGCATCCTTCCATTCCTCAGGGTAAATACCTTCCATCCATAACACATTATATAGATCTAATAATGCTCTATTGAATTCAGATGTTAAATTAGATAACATTTCGTTACAGATTTCATCCGATCCCGGAGCTGTCCTTTTACTGTGTCGCATAGCGAGATCCAGTTCTTCAATGGTGAACGGTAAGTTGTATTCCTCGTATGTATTAGTGTTGAACGATATTTCAATTTCACTTTCTTTTTTTGTTACATAAAATTCAGGATGATAATTATCAGAGCTACTTACAGTTGAGAACTGAGTCGCCAACGTATTTGCAATCTGCATTGGATCATGGACAAGAAGATTATCAGGAGTCTGTAGTGTAGTAATGGTGTGTGACTGATTGGTGCCATTAATTGCTTTTATTTTCGCCAGGTCTTATTTATTTCAGAAGCCGTCGTGATGGTGGATGTATATTGATTCCAACTTTGGCGTTTACTTTGCAGGACAGTTCGCCTGCTGGCGGCTCTTGCTTTTTTAAAAGCAATGTGGTTTTCCATCGTTGGATGCCGGCAGTATTTTTTAAAAGCTGCTTTTTTATTTCTAACAGCCTCATGCACTTCAGGATTCCACCGTGGCATAGGGCGTTTTACGTATTTACTGCCTGATCTAGGGATGCTTGCAGTAGCTGCGGCTAATATCGCGTTGGTAATTGTTGCTACATTAACGTTTCTTGGCATTATAAGGCTTTCACGAAATAAGGGCCAGTTTGCTTTCGCGGTTTTGTACCGTTCAACAGCGACTTTGGTTTGTGTAAGAACGTCTGTTTCAATAATGATCGGAAAATGATCACAATTATGGAGATCATCGACAGTTCGCCATTTAAGGCGTGGAGCTAACACGGGTGAGACCAACGTTAAGTCTAACGCATCAAACGTTCTTGATCCAGCATTGTGGTAAGTGGGTGCACCCGAATTGAGCAGAAATATTTCGTCTGAGTTTAACCAGTTTTCTATCAAACGTCCTTTTACATCATTTCTGGTAGATCCCCATAATTTGTTGTGCGCATTAAAGTCCCCAACTACAACAAAAGGTGTAGGCAGTTCTTTTATTAACTTTTCAAGTTCTTCTATTTCCTATTTGTTATCGGGAAGGTAAATATTGCAGACAGTCATTTTAATAGGCGTTTCTACCCTTATCGCGACAGCTTGCAAGGTAGTAGATAATGTTACTTTTTTGTATTGCACGTCATTTCTACTAATGATAGCAACACCGCCGCATGCCCTCTGCTCACCAGTAAAATCACTACGTACAATGTTGTATCCTTTCAATGAATATGCCTGTCCAGATTTGACGTGTGTTTCTTGTAAGCAGAACATCATTGGATCCAGTTCGTGTAAAAGCATTTTTATATCAGGATATCGTTTCAAAATACCTCTACAATTCCACTGAATTAAATAATTTTGTCTATTGAATGTGTCCAGAGTATTTTATCAGATAGTTTAAATATAAATAAAAATGCTATAGGTGCAATAAATAAATAAGTACATATATAGTGTATATAAGACATAAATAAAATTGAACGTACAAACATATATATCACAGATAAATAGGTAAGTAAAATTAAACTCTATCAATATCACAGAAATTATCACAGGTTATTTGTCAAGGTGTTCCTATGAATCACCTGTACTTTGACGAGGTGTTCTAGGTTTGCCTTTTGGCCACCCCTTCTTCTTTTTTTCTTGTCTCGCCTCTAGTACTGTCTCCTCATCAGGAGTGGTTATGCTAGAGTGACTAGATCCAGTTCTCCGTTTGGCTCCACGTGTTTAAGCCTCCATGCAATCTATTTCAGGTGGCATGGTAGATTTAATTTGTTTGTTTCCTTCTCGAATAGATGATTTCGGAGGGGTAGGCGCAAGCATCGTTTGAATAGGATTATTAGCTATCGTTTTTTCGAGAAGAATGTTTATTACTTGGCCCATTTCCTCCTTGATAATCTTTCTAATTTCAGGCACAACAGTTTGCAGTGATAGAGATGTTGAAGATGATGTTACCTGTGCGTATGTGCTACTTGGTGTTACTAATGTAGAAACCTTCTTTTTTGCTTCTTGGTACGATAATTTGTGTAGTACTTTGACTTCCTGTATTTTCATTTCCTGTTGGTATACCAAGCAGGATCTCAAAGTTGCCTTGTGTGGCCCTTTGCAATTGGGACATTCAATTGGCAACTCGCACTGTGTACCCGTGTGAGGAGTCTTACCGCACACGCATCTCTGGTCGTTTTTACAATTAATTGCAGTGTCCAAATTTCTGGCAATTAAAGCACCTCAGTGGATTCGGGATATACGGACGTACTTGCAAAGGGTAGAAAGCTGCATGGATAGTTTTTGGTAGTAGCGGTACATTGAATGTTAGTACATGGTTTGGGGTGTTTATTATTATTATTATTATTGTTATTTTTTTTTTTTTTTTTTTTTAGCGTGCCTTATCACCCTATCACAGGATGCGTCGACATCAGAGGCCATTGGCACACTATTCAGGGGTTACGTTCTGATAAACATATTATCCATTCGGTTCTTCATATGTGTTCGTATAGCCCCACATTTCTGATGAACTTCAACACTCTACCCATTGTGCTTGCGTCAGTTAGTATTTTAGTAGAGGTCTTGTTAATACACCATAGCTGACGATATTCGTCTATTCTGGGACACTCCTCAAGGATATGAGGGATAGTTAGTGGTTGTTCAACGCATTGGGGACACATAGGTGTCCGTTTGCCTAACAGTAAGTAGGAGTGGGTTATGCGCGTATGTCTAATTCTAAGCCTTGTTATCTTAATAACGTCCTGCCTGGGAAGTGCGAGACCTTCGTCACGTCCCACCACCGGTATAATGTTTCGGAGATGTCGTTGACTCTTTTCCCAGTCTTTCTGTCATTCTATCATTGCAGTCCTATTTATATACTGTAGTACATCTGTTTTTGCATATACTGGCAGTGAGTTGGTGATATTTGGCTGTGTGAGAGTTTTCCAGGCACTTGATGATACGGCAGTAAACACGTTTGCTGCGGGGGGAGTCCATAATAGCGTAACTACATTACCCATGTTCTTTAAGGTGTTCCATTTCTGTATTAATAGTAGTTCTAGGTCGTCGATTGTAAATATATTTTGCACAGATTCAAGTAATTGCTTCGAGGTGGTCGTTATGTAAATGTTCGTATTTTGGTACTCCCCGCATATATCCAAAGCTTTGACAATTGCGACCTTATGCGCAGTTGGTAGAGAGTTTGGTGATGGCAAAAACCAAGAAGAGACACGGTCCCCATCAGAAACCGCAACGCTCGAGCCAGTGTAGTTGTTACACGCCGAAGTGAAAATAATCTTACCATCTAGGCCTTCAAGTAACCTTTCTGTAGCTATGTTAAGAGAGTTGCGATTGCTACTACTGCTGATTGTTAATAAGGTCTTCATCGTAGTCGGTATTTATTATTATTATTATTATTATTATTATTATTATTATTATTATTATTATTATTATTATCATTATTATTATTATTATTATTACTATTATTATTATTATTATTACCATTATTATTATTATCATCTCATAGAATCGCTTTTCTGTCTCATTTTTTGCAGAAATCATTGCCATGTACGCATTTTTTTACATACTGCCTTTTTTTACCGATTCATTCAACCAAGCACGTTTTCTGTTTACCTATAATAGCTGTTACACATATCTGCAAGGCAACTGAGAATACAGGCTTTCAAGCTTATCCATGCACTTTCAACGTCATTGTCGTTTATTTATTCTTTCCATACGGCTTCATTCACATTTAACTCTTTATTCACAGCATCTGCATATTTCATTCTCGCATCATTATCTACTAGTTTATCTACCCTAATTTTGGACGTTGGCACTACGTTTGCCTTCCTTCTCCAGACCCACTTTTGCCCTAAACACCCTCTCGATACAACCAATAAGTGGTCCAATCCATACTCCGATCTGCGCATTACTTTTGTATCTCTCACCAGGTTACTAATTCGCTCATCACACACTATCAAGTAAATTATATTTTTAGATTCACCCCTTTGCCATGTATACATATGAACATGTTTGTGCTTAAACCAAGTATTAGATACAAACAGCTTTCTTTCCACACAGATGTTCACTAGGCGTTCACCATTTTCATACACTCTTGTGTCTACGAACTTTCCTAGGCCGCGTTCAGTATGTTCTCGTTGTACACCCACCAATACATACATATCTTCCAATATCGCCACTCTTTCATTTGGCTTACATACGTTGAACACGTTCTCTACATCATTCTAGAAGTTTTTAAACTCTTGGCCTCTTTCTATATTCACCGGTGCATAGCATGCAATGAGAAAAATGTTTCGGAATTCCACTTTCATCTTAACCCGCAATACTCGCGGGGATACCAATTTGTACTGACTGACACATCGTCTCACGACCACTTCAACTCCTCCAGCGCCATGCATTTAAGTCTCAACTCCTGACCATAGTGCTTCACTACCATCCTCCATCCATACGGCATCCTTTCATTTGCGCTTTGTCTCCGATGGACACAGAATATCAAGTTGTAGCCAGCAACGAGGCTAGTCTGTTTCGACCTTGACCGCCTCTTGATCCGAGGCATTCGTAGTGTTATTTTTAGTAAATGAATTAGCAGGCAAACCGGTTACTAGCCAAATCGTGTCTTTAAAAAGTAAAATTTAATATCCTTAAGTTTTTAGTTATATAAAAATATATCATGGTATTATAAACCATTAAAATAATAGACTTTATGTGCAACATTCTTGATTATTCAAGCAATTAATCAAAACTAACCTTTGGAATGTTACAATGGTTTATTTTTTATCCATACCGATTTTACTACTATATAAAATTAGCACACACGACACCATTTTTAAGACATTTTAAATTTGTACATTAATATATTTAAATACAGTGCATTTTAATAAAAAAAATTACGCATTAATGAACTTGTGACCTTTACTAAATGGACCTGATGGGTTTGTCGTACCAATATGAAGAAGACGATAGCTTTTTTTTCCTTAAATGTCCCCAACCTATAATCTTTGGATATATATATATATATATATATATATATATATATATATATATATATATATATATATATATATATATATATATATATACGTTGTTCCCAGAAATTTTGAATACGAGCAATAATGTAAAATATGTTTCCAGGCACTGTGATTTTGTTCTTTTCAATTATTACAACAGGGTGCGATGGTTGTTACTGTTAAATGCATGTCAATTAGACTTTATAGTAGATAGCTTCAAATTCTCTACACTTAAGTGAAGTTCTTGTTTTCAAAATGTTAACAACCGAACAAAAAACCCAAATTATTAAATGGTTTTATGGAGGTCATTCCGTGAATGAAATCTCAAATAATTTTTTTGTTTTGGCATATGATGTGACAGTAAATACCAGTTCGGTACTTCATGTTATACATTTATTTGAGGAAACTGGTTCTGTAAATACACCATGTAAGTGCTCAAAGGAACGGAGACCTCAAAGTGAAGAAGCTGAAATGCGAGAAATTATGGTTCGCAATATGATATCAGCAAATGACACTTTATCAACAAGGGCGCTTGCAGAAAATCCCGAAATTAATGTCGGAAAATCAGAAGTGTGTCGAATACTTAAACGGAATGGTTTTAAGTCTTTCAAAGTTAAAACGACACAAGAGGTTTTCGCGGATGACCATGATCGTCGAATGGAATTTTGTGAAGATGTGATGGAAAGAGTAAACAATAATCACAAATTTCTTAAAAATATTCTGTTTTGTGACGAATCGACTTTCCCCTCATATGGTCGTCATAATCCTTCCATAGTGAGATACTGGTCCAAGCGAACAAGCACCGAAGAATAACTTTAAGAACTCAGTATCCCCAAAAAGTTAACATTTGGGCCGGTATTCTGAGGGACCATATCATAGGACCATTTTTTATTGACGGGAATCTCAATGGCCAAAAGTATCTGGAACTGCTTCAGAACCAAGTGATACCAGCAGTTGAAGGATTACAGGATATGGCCCACATATTATTAGCACCAAAAGGGAAATAAAATTCCTCCAAGATCTCCTGATTTGTCCCCAAATGACTTTTTTCTTTGGGGCGATATAAAGCAAGCAATTTATACGCATCAGCAGCAAGACAACTTGGATGACCTGAAATTAAAAATTCGTGAAGCCATTCAAAATATCACTCCTGAGATGTTAAGAAAAATGAGACAAGAATTTTACAATCGTCTGGGGTATTGTTTAGGTCAACAAGGAGATGTTTTCGAACATTTACCTAATAAGATAATCTTGGTTATTTGTTATTCGTAAGGTTAGAATTGTATTTTAGAATTTATGTAGAATTAGTTATATTAAAATATGGTTGTTTTTCACTTTGATTCCCTATTTTATTACAAATTAGAAATTAATATTTATTTCCCGTTGCCTAGTGAATTAAAATATTTCACTAAGCTATACAAAAATGAGAGTGGTTGCTAAGAGCCAAATAATGCATTCAAATGCCCGTATTCAAAATTTCTGGGGACAACGTGTATATACATATATATATATATATATATATATATATATATATATATATATATAATAAAACAATAAGAAAGATTTAGTGGTAGCAGCCAAGGTTGTGGGGCTAGTTTAAAATAAAGAAAAGATCCTTTGTTCAAAGGGAAGCTTTCGGTAAATTTATTACCTTTGTCAACCAATCTACAAGAAGTTATGCGTTGATAATACATATAAATTAAGATAAGATAATAACTTACGATCGTGGATACAGTTAAAAACATTGAAGCAGCATTGAAAGAAGATATTTCAATTTAAATTTGAATTAGATGTCAAAATCAATTTTGGACTTTGACAAAAAAATTAAAATTATTGTCATAGTTATAGGAAAAACAAAGAAAATGGTTATGAAATCAATGTATAAGTAGATTAATATGTTGAATGTGATTGTGTGATAAGTGTAAAAGTGTTATGAATAGGATTATTTAAGATTATTTGAATGTCTATTATTACATAGGACTTTTACTTTTATGTGGGACATTCTGGAGATTAATACCAAATAGACCCATTCGTGATAACTCTTTCACACTAAACAAAATGGTAAAATCCACACAAAATAAATCCCCTTCTGCCACTAAGGGTTAATCCGTTAATGGTTGATCCTATGATTTCTGTGTTTATCTAGATAAAGTATGTTAGAATAAATTATGTTTAAATTTTGAGTGTCACTTCTCTTATTCAGTACATAGTCTGTACAGCGTATATGGGCCATTTCTAAAAACTTTCTTTTGAATAAATTTGATTCAGAGGTCAAGACTTGCACTTTGTCGAAATCAGGGCTGTGTCCAGTGGAATGTACGTGTTGTGACAAAGCACAAGCATCTTTTCTGACTCTTATGTCACTGCGGTGTGATGTAAGTCTATATCTAAGATTCCTTGAAGTCATGCCGATATATGATTGGTTACAATTACTACAAGGGATCTTATATATAACATTTGTTTTATCTAAAATGGCGGTCTTATCCTTATCCACGATCGTAAGTTATTATCTTATCTTAATTTATATGTATTATCAACGCATAACTTCTTGTAGATTGGTTGACAAAGGTAATAAATTTACCGAAAGCTTCCTTTGAACAAAGGATCTTTTCTTTATTTTAAACTAGCCAACCTTGGCTACCCACTAAATCTTTCTTATTGTTTTTAACTTAATCAGCCACGATTAACAACTTTGATTAAATACATAGAATGGGTTTCTACGAAGATATCCGCAGGAGGTTTGGTAACCGATGCAGTGGACTCTTCAAAAATGGGCAAATGGTAACATCAAACTAGCAGCAGCAAAGAATAGGAAGATTTTTCTACTTAAAGCAGACAACTTGGACTTACACCGCGACACATCAGACCAGACAAAAGGAATTATACGTCTTATCAATGCTACAGATGATAGAACAGAACAAGAAATACAGAACATGATCAAGAGGTTTAATATAAAAATACTAAATCTAGAAATTAAAGTTAACCATAGGAATGTCCAAGAACTAAATAATTTTTACACCAAACAATTATGGAACTTGACAATTTAATTCCTAGAAATATTATGACCGAGTTTAAATAGGCAAAACATATCTTATAATAAACATTTCCATAATTGTAAACTAATACAAACCAACAAACTTAACGCTCAAATCACATAATAGATCTATCTTAAAGTCAAAAACAATTGGCTCAAGAATCTAACTCAATTGGATATTCCTTTGAAATTAGAAAATTACTGTCATTAGGGCCTAAATTCTGTTTACCAGCTAGTAGACAAGATATTTCAATTAAACATCTCTTAGCTGAAATCGAATTTGCCATTAATCACATTCAGGATGAGGATAAACGTAACATTCTTAGTTTACAAATTTCTAATGTCATTACCAATTTCTTGAATGATAATCATATTACATTCAATGAATTTAATCATTGGTATAAACTAACTAAAAGTTTTTATCAGGTCACCCAAATATTATTGTCACAAATGCAGACAAGGGAGTGTAACAGTTATCATGTATAAAGAACAATATAATGAACTTTGCAATCAATTATTACTTAATGATACAATCCATTACAAGCAAATTCCCAAGAATTTAACAACACATATTCAGAATAAATCCAATAAGTTAGTTTCAAGTCTAAAAGAAAAAAGAGAAATTACTAATGAACTAGCCAAATCCTTAATGTGCTATAGTGGTGTAGCTCCTAAGTTCTATGGGTTACCAAAAATACACAAACCTATATTGTCAATGAGACCAATTATTTCTTGTATTGAGGCTCTAACATAAAATTACAAAGTTTGTAACCAAGATTTTCACAGAGGCTTACAATTTTAATAACGATTACTATGTCACAGATTCATTTGAATTCGCAGAATTCATCAACAATTCAAACTTCCTCTCAACTTTAAGCTGATTAGTCTGGATGTTGAATCTCTTTTACTAACATACCTATTAATTTAGTACTTAAAACTATTCACAACCACTGGGCTAATTTAGAACAACATTGTTCGCTTACCAAAGATAATTTTATTAAATTAACAGAATTTATTTTGACTCCACCTTTTCTCATACAACGGTCAATTTTTAAACAAATAGCAGGAACGCCCATGGGTTCCAGATTAAGCCCCATCGTGGCTCAATACGTCATGGATGACTTACTTGATACCTGCATCTCTAAACTAAGTTTTGAGCTTCCATTTTTAAAAAAAATATGTTGACGACATCATATGTGCTGTTCCCGCAGATCACTATGATGAAATCCATGAAGTCTTCAACAGGTATAACGACCAACTTAATTTTACAATCGAAAAAGAAACTGATAACAGTGTACCCTTTCTGGACACTCTGTTAATCCGAGATGACTCTAATGTCATAATCCTAGACTGGTTCAGGAAACCAACGAGTTCAGGAAAGTACCTCAATTATTATTCAGATCATACATATAAAATGAAAGTCAATTTAGTTCTGGGTTTAAAAAACAGGATCACAAAAATATCCCATCCATCATTAAGACAAAAAAACTTAGATTTACTGTTTATATTACTCAAAGACAATTCGTATCCTGAATCTATGTTAAAGAAACTGCTATACTCTACTCCTAACATTGAAGACCAACACAATATCAGCAATAATAGTCTTCTTTTACGTAACAATGAACCATTGGATGACGAAGAGGTGGAAACTGAAATAAAAAGTACAGTTCAATATCTTACATTAGTACTCTTACTCCTAAAATTAATAAAATTCTCAAACTAGATAAGAACATCATCATAGCCCCTAAAACATTAAAAGAGTTAACAATCTATTCAGTCAGCTTAAGGATAAGACCGCCATTTTAGATAAAACAAATGTTATATATAAGATCCCTTGTAGTAATTGTAACCAATCATATATCGGCATGACTTCAAGGAATCTTAGATATAGACTTACATCACACCGCAGTGACATAAGAGTCAGAAAAGATGCTTGTGCTTTGTCACAACACGTACATTCCACTGGACACAGCCCTGATTTCGACAAAGTGCAAGTCTTGACCTCTGAATCAAATTTATTCAAAAGAAAGTTTTTAGAAATGGCCCATATACGCTGTACAGACTATGTACTGAATAAGAGAAGTGACACTCAAAATTTAAACATAATTTATTCTAACATACTTTATCTAGATAAACACAGAATCATAGGATCAACCATTAACGGATTAACCCTTAGTGGCAGAAGGGATTTATTTTGTGTGGATTTTACCATTTTGTTTAGTGTAAAAGAGTTATCACGAATGGGTCTATTTGGTATTAATCTCCAGAATGTCCCATAAAGTAAAAGTCCTATGTAATAATAGACATTCAAATAATCTTAAATAATCCTATTCATAACACTTTTACACTTATCACACAATCACATTCAACATATTAATCTACTTATACATTGATTTCATAACCATTTTCTTTGTTTTTCCTATAACTATGACAATAATTTTAATTTTTTTGTCAAAGTCCAAAAATTGATTTTGACATCTAATTCAAATTTAAATTGAAATATCTTCTTTCAATGCTGCTTCAATGTTTTTAACTGTATCCACGATCGTAAGTTATTATCTTATCTTAATTTATATGTATTATCAACGCATAACTTCTTGTAGATTGGTTGACAAAGGTAATAAATTTACCGAAAGCTTCCCTTTGAACAAAGGATCTTTTCTTTATTTTAAACTAGCCCCACAACCTTGGCTGCTACCCACTAAATCTTTCTTATTGTTTTTTAACTTAATCAGCCACGATTAACAACTTTGATTATATATATATATATATATATATATATATATATATGATATGTAGGGTGGGCAAAATGTTTGACACTTAAACGGACGTTGTTTAGTTATTTGGTTAACTATGTCGTGGAAAACTCACAGAGAGGATAATAAAACCTCATTTATTAATACTGTCTACTCAATTTGACATAAAATTAATATTTGGAGTAATATCTCTAAGATTTCGTTCAAAAATAAGTCATAGAGAAAAGGAAAGGAAAACGCCACGTATTTCATTCCCTCCCCAAGGGGGAGGGCGGGCTGCTCGAGCTTTCCAGTCCTTCAAACAATCATGGATTCAAACATACACATACATTACGTATATATGCATGGTGGGATTAAGGATGGTGCGGTCAGGATAAGATCGGAAGGAACGATTAGGGTTCGAGGGGAAAATACTACCCCGGCATTCGCCTAAGCAGCCGCACATGGTGTGCATATACGCAGTGACCATGCCGCTACATGTGCATGAGGAAAACCCCCTGAAAAAACCTCATACAAGGTAGACGGTAACGGGAATCGAACCCATTACCTCCCGAATGCTATGCAGGTCGTATCCCCACTGCGCTACTAGCTCGGTAAATAAGTCATATATTCATTATTTTGAACTGAATGGCCAATTTTTCTTGTACCTAAGAAAACAGTGGAAAAAATAGAGTACATTTGATAAAATATTATTATACTTTTTTCTAACAGCTTTTCAGTTAAAAAAACGAATAAAAATCTTCAAACTCATTAGGCTTGTCATTTGGAATGAACCGGGAAGACGTTCGCTTGCAAAATACCACACGATTTAAAATTTTCATAGAAAATTATAAGTTGGCATAGGAAAGATAAATATGGCCATTTGAGTAATTCAACGACTTTTATAATTTTAATAATACAAAAATAACAAGCAGTAAATATTAAAAAATAAGAAGTTATTATAAACTATTATTAACAACATCAGAATATACTCTTTAGCCACAGAATCGTGGATAAAAGAACTTCAACGGCCCAAGGTTGTTGTTGCCAGAGAAGATAACATTTTAAACGTTTTGGGTTATTTTAATGTGTATCCTAAATCTTCTATTCGTGGAGGTTGCAGATAAAGGCCTTTCTAAAGGATCTGTGGAAATAATGTTAAATGCGAATCAAATGTACCCTTAAAAGTTCAATCCAGTGCAACCTCTTTTCCCCACCGACTTTCAAAGACAATAAGCTTTAGTTAATTTGTGTTAGTGAAAATGCAAGAAATTGAGGACTTCTTTAAAAATATTATTTGCACTGACGAAGCTAAATTTAATCGTCCGGGTTCCTTTAAACAGCAAACAGTAACCCTCCTATTACTTAAGAACGTGGGTTTCAAAACAAGTTTAGAGTAAAGGTTTTTTCTGCTTAAAAGCAATGAACTACGATTTACAATTTATAGAGAAACCTTAAACAGTGATCGCTACGTTAATATCCTAAACAAATGTTGCGGTTGATTATATAGACAGCTTGCCTTTAGCAAAATTAAGAGACTTGTGGTATGAGCTTGATGGTGCACCGGCTCATAGTACGCACGATGATGCCTAAGTTTAAACTAATATTTTCGCAGATCGTTGGATTTAACGATTGGGGCCATGGGAATGGCCACCTCGAGCCCCAGTTCTTACTTTCTTAGATTTTTTCCTTTCGGGGAGAGTACAAGAGAAGATCTATGGTAAACTCATAAACAACATCAACGATTTAGAGAATAAAATAAAGCAGGCGTTTGCCCAAATTGAACAAGAAGAAATTGAGAATGCTCTAAAATCTGTTGAAAAAAGAATTCTGAAATGATCTGAAGTCAATGGTGCACAATTTGAGCATTTGTCATAATTATTTATATTTTCTTTTGTTTTGGTAATAAATTCTAATGAAAAACTGTAAAAAAAAAGTATAATAATGTTTTATCAAATGTGCCCTATTTTTCCAAGTTTTCGTTACGAACAGGAAAAGTGGGTCATTCCTACGCCTCTAAATATTAATTTTGCCAGGTTTTATAATCCTCTGTGAGTTTTCAACGAAATAATTATAGTATCAAATAACTAAACGTGATCCGTTTAAGTGAAGTCACGCATGTCAAAAATTTTGAAAAAAAAAATTACTCAAAATTCAGAAAAAAGTTTTGGATAAGAATTTGTTATAATTTATAACTATCTAGAAAAAATAAAAATATATATGTTCGTATTTACAAAAATTCAATTGATACCAGTTTCCGGTATAACCGTAAGTGCTGCAAGTTTCAAAATATCTTCAATAGAGAGTTCCAATACGACAACCAAATTTCATAAAAATCCGAATAACGATTCTTCAGATACCTCTAATGATTGGGGGACACCCCGTGTATATATATATATATATATATATATATATATATATATATATATATATATATATATATATATATATATATAGGAAGTACAGCTTGAGAATTGTTTGCGCTGTGTAAGCGTTTCGAACTGTGGAAAGTGTATATGCTAGGCTTCCTCGTTACCGCAAGTCTAAGCTAATGTAAAAAATATAATGTATTTCTATAGTATTAATGTGTTCAAAATGAGCTTATCCGTTGTTAGGTATATTCTAGAACGCTGAGAGACGCGGGCAGCCATCTTGCTGGAGTGGGATGTTACAGTGTGCACGCTGGAAGGAACATGTTGGCATTGTTTTTAGCGCAAACTGCTTCATCAGGCGATATCTAATGCGATAGCTGGTTCTTGAGGATAGCGTTTCTGGTAGTATATTTCTGGTAGTATAAATCCTGAAAAAAAATTTTCACGTAGTGCGAGGTTTGAACTGTAGAAAATTTATATGCGTTACAGCAAGTCTAAGCTAAAGTCTAATTTATGCTTTTAAATACTAACGTGACATGTTTATAATAATCAAGTATAAATCATGAAAAATTGTTTTCGTTATGTAAGGTTTGAACTGTTATTAGGTATATATCGTTCGCTAGGTGTTCATCAGGTACTTATATAATGTTTTCTCAGATAGACTAATTTTAGAAAACAATAGGAACTAAAAAATAATTAAAATGTAATATTTTCGCCAAAAAAATTCATTTGCATTCTTAATGTTGATAAGAATTTGTTAAAAATTTTCGGGTCGTCAAAGCGGTAGGACGTGTTCTAAGGTTGCTCCGCTTCTATCTTTCAGTGAAATCAATACATGTTTAAATGACAACTTCTAAATCAATAAAGTAAGGGTAAGTTTTTGAACAGATTTTATACACAGAGGTTTGAATATTAATAACAAACAAACATAATGAATAATCAGTAGTTTTTGTCACGTAAATGGCCCTTTAGTTGAAATAGAAAATAACGTTTAGAGTTGGTATATATTGAATTTCTGAAAATATCTTTTTAAACCCGTACCAGATGTGATTGTCAAAACTTGTTACATTTAAATAAACAAAGCGTAAATACCATCCTTTAACTCAAACAGGTAAGCAATTTTGCAATAAAATGAACCTGAAACAAAATAACTTATTGAGGGAACGCGTAGTATAAAACACTCTCTTATCTATAACTTTGGAAAAGTACCATATATGATTCACCCTTTATAACAAATCAAACGTAAATTGATAGAAACTGTTTGATTAAAATGATAAAATAAATAACTAGATCGAATCCGTAATCCAAGTAAAAAAAGCTACTAATAGATAAATAAACAAAACTGGCCTAATTTGTAATCAAATTATAAAGAAAAGTAAATAATTTTCTTTTCAAATAAATAACACAAGTCCGTTATCTAATTCTAAATACAAGTAGCAAGTTACTGAACAGATTTTTAACGGTTTGAATATTACTAATAAACAAATAATAATAATAATCTAAACAGTAGAAGTTTGTAACGTGTAAAATCCTCTAAAATTCCCATGCCGGATGATTGTTAAAACTCATAAAGTCGTACTGACACAAATATAAAAACTGCAAAGGGTGTGCAGAGGAGATTCATAGTAAGAGGTAAGTTTCTTTTTTGTTTTCAAATTTGAAGGTTGATCCAACTTTTATTTTAATTATTGTGTTGCATATTGTCTTATAGTAAATTTTTCCTTGACTGCAAATTCAAAATTTAAGATAACCTTTACCTTCGTTACTATGTTTGATCTTAATTGTAATTAATTAATCTTAAAAGTAAACAATTAATGTCGGTAGAGTTAACAGGGCCATTATCGTAATTCATTATTACCCTGAATAAAAGAAACTTAGAGGATGGAAACGTAAGTTGTCACGGTTCGCGACAATAATAAAACAGATTTGACAAATAAATATTAAACTAAATAACAAATAAATAACCTTAACTCGGAAAGCTAAATTAAAGGTAGTTGAAGCATTTGGTCGCAAATAAATAACAGCAAGTCCAGTGACCGGCGCGGAGCCAGGAATCGCGTATGGAGCAATCTGGTTAAAACGGATATGATTAAATATGTAAGTGAAAAATTATATTATGTACATATAGATATTCATACAGTAAGTATGATCTATTATTTATATCCATATTTATTTAAAGGCAGTAGACAAATAACTGTGGCAGTAGGACGATACCGTTAGTAAATGCTACATCGTGTAACGAGCCAGAATTTGGGTAAGATAAATTAATTATTATTTTATAAAAATTATTAAGATAATGTTTAATAATAATTTTTTTCCAGTTCTAAATAAATGTAAATAATCAGCCCTTTGGTCGCCGGTAACTTGCACGATGTGCAGAAACGTTGCGACATTTCCTACCAAAAACTCATTCCAAGGTTTATAAGCGAAATTTGGCACTTTTAAATTACTTCTTTTGTAGAACGCTTCTCAAATACTCCCGCCTTTCCGTTTGTAATTTATTACACCTGAAATTTCTATTCGAGAACATAACCGCCTGACCAGCTCTTAAAGCAATAAATGAAAACTTCTATTTGTAGAACGCTTCTCTGCAAATACACTCTCCTGCCTCCTGTTTGTAATAATTTATTATTACACCTGAAATTTCTATTCGAGAACATAACCGCCTGAACCGCTCTTAAAGCAACAATTGAATTAAATAGAATTCAAATACTCCGAAGTATAACTAATTTTACGAAAATAGTTGTAATACCTAGAAATTCCTATTAACAAACCATCCTTAAGAAAGTAATTGACGCAAAGAGGTTTGCGTATTATACTGAACTTAGGTAGATTGACTGGTTAACACCGGCGGACACGTTAATGGGGCTCTCTAAAGCCACGTCTGGTTGCTCACAACACGCGCTATAACCTCAGAAACGGCAATTTACCAATTCCATCCTGAACCCCCTGTATAAAGTTCTATATATTCACAGTGTCCGTTATAACTTTGAATAAATAGGATCTCTAAGATTCGTTAATTTAGACTATTGAGCCCATTGGCTTGGCTATTAACGAAATTATAAACGAACACCCAATATATCCTGAACCTTCTGTATAATAGTTCTATGTATTCAAAGTATCCGTTACAACTTTGAATAAATAGAATAGAATTTGTTGATTTAGCTCGAGCTCCCTGCTTGGCTATCAACACTTATAATTTACTCCCCCTGTATATCACAAAATACACCTGAATATCAAATCCAACTTGTTACCGAAAACCAAACCTGAATTGTGTAAAATATTCCCTTTATACAACTAAAAGTAAATCTTTACGTTTTACTTCAAAGTAAAAGAATTGCAAATTTTATAATAAGAAATCAATCAAATTAAAGCAATAATTTACGCTTTAATTATAAAATACTAAGGTAATATTTCTTCATTTCCATTTCCGCAATTAAGAAATCATATTCAATTGCAGTGTAAAGAATCATCCTCTTTATATAAATAAAACGAAGGTCAACGTTTCATTTAAATAAGTTTGAACGAACTCTTATCGAATTTTCAACAACACATGTTGAAAATATACCGGTATCATATGAACCATTACAAATCGTAAATTACGAATACCAAACGTTGAATAACCCCTTGTAGATATTTTGATTGTATATAGTAATTATATTAATTATAGCTAGTCTTTTCCTTAGTCCACAAATTAAACAGAACAAATACCCCGTGGTATAAACCGACTCTTGTATTAACACAAATCGTGTAAATACCAAAACCCCGTGTAGGGCCTGCTTTTCTGCAACTTGTTCCGTATTTCAAAATGTTATTGAATAAAATATCAGTAATATAAAGACCAGTCCCTGATAGAAATTTGAATTACGCTTTAACCTCACTCAAAACATTGTCTTAAAATAAAATATAATAAACCAGAATAAACTTACCTGGCTAAAACAGTAATCCTCCTTGGAATTGTACACACCCCCCCTTGTATTATTTTCACCTGAACACATTATAATTTGTTTACAAAGAAACAAAATCCACAATTATTTTAATATTGTTTTGAACACTGTGATTATAACTCGTCTGATTTACAGAAATTTTCCAAACCGACGACAAACGAACACTTAGTATAAACAAATTTACAGCCTACAGCGTCGACGACGCCAGGCTCACGTTGGTGTACGGTGGGCTGCCCAAATACCAGGCGCTGACTCAGAATATTAAATTTATTTCCATTTTTCCAGTATGGTTTAGTTTGAGAACTTGAATTTATTTTACCAGAATATTTTTTTATTTTTGTTATTATTATAATTCAGAGTTGTTTAAAATATATGTATTAAACCTGGGTCTGAACACTTTGTAAATAGTTATATAAAAGCCTAAAAACCCACACCTAAATTTCCTGACTAGTCGAGGTTAACACAAAATCCACATAGTGGTAATTAGTAAGATAATTCCTAAAAGAATCCTGCTCTCCAGAAAAGGAAACTTACAATCGTCCGGGGCACGATTTGGCCAGTACCCGGTCTGTTCCCTGTGATATTACTCAAGAGAACAATACAACTGCCTCGGGTCGACCTGGCTACAAGAGGAGGTTAAGGTCGAAACGTACAGGCCCAGTTGCTGACGTCTGTGCAAGGAATGAATGGAAGGTCGGTACGTGGAATGTTAGAGGTAGGCAAGGTAAAGCATTTGAAATTGCGAATGCAACGTACGAAAGACACCTTGATATTCTGTGTGTATCGGAGACAAAGTGCAAAGGTAAGGATGCTGTGGAGATGGAGGATGGCAGCCTAGCACTATGGTCAGGAGCTGAGACTGAAGTGCACGGCGCAAAAGGAGTTGGGGTGATCGTAAGTGGAAGTGCGAAATGATGTGTGAAACAGTACGCATTGGTATCTTCTCAGGTAATATTGGTTAGAATGAAAGTAGAGTTTTGAAAATGTTTTCTTATTGCATGCTATGCATCGGTGAATGGAGAAAGAGACTAGGAACGAGAGAACTTCTAGAATGAAGTACAGAACGTGATGAACGTATGCAAGCCAAACGAAAAAGTGATGATAGTGGGGGATATGAACGGATGGTTGGGTGTACAGAGAGAACATACCGAACGCGTTCTAGGAAAGTTCGGAGACCAAAGAGTCAATGAAAATGGTGAACGCCTGTAAAGAAAAAGAGAAATTATTTAATGAACTAGCCAAATTTAATGTGCTATTGGTAGCTCCGTTCTAAGTTAAAAATACAAATATATTGACGACCAATTATTTCTGTATTATTCTAACATAAAAATTACAAAGTTTGTAACCAAGATTTTACAGACTTCAATTTTACGTAACGATTATGTACAGATTCATTTGAATTCGAGAATCTATCACAATTTCAAACTTTCAAACTTTTTGATTAGTCTTATTAAACTTTACTAACATATTTAATTTAGTCTTTAAAACATTCACAACCACTGGGCTAATTTAGAACAACATTGTTCGTTACCAAAGATAATTTTATTAAATTACAATTTATTTTTGACTATTTTCTCATACAACAATTTTTAAATAAAATAGAAACGATTTCAAAGTTATAGTCAATAGTCATATATTATTTGATAATCCTAAAATTTTGAGATAAAAATAAGAGACATCATATGCTGTTCAGATATAATGCAAAATTTGAAGTCCAACATATCGACCATTAATTTTACAATGAAAAGAATGAAAAAGTGCTTTTTTGACACTGTAATCGAATGACATTCAATAGTTTTAGAAATTCATAGTACTAGATATATGTACTATGTACTGAATAAGAGAAGTGACACTCAAAATTTAAACATAATTTATTCTAACATACTTTATCTAGATAAACACAGAACTCATAGGATCAACCATTAACGGATTAACCCTTAGTGGCAGAAGATTTATTTTGTGTGATTTTACCATTTTGTTTAGTGTTGAGTTATCATGAATGGGTCATTTGGTATTAATCAGAATGTCCACATAAAAGTAAAAGTCCTATGTAATAATAGACATTCAAATAATCTTAAATAATCCTATTCATAACACTTTTACACTTATCACACAATCACATTCAACATATTAATCTACTTATACATTGATTTCATAACCATTTTCTTTGTTTTTCCTATAACTATGACAATAATTTTAATTTTTTGTCAAAGTCCAAAAATTGATTTTGACATCTAATTCAAATTTAAATTGAAATATCTTCTTTCAATGCTGCTTCAATGTTTTAACTGTATCCACGATCGTAAGTTATTATCTTATCTTAATTTATATGTATTATCAACGCATAACTTGTAGATTGGTTGACAAAGGTAATAAATTTATGAAAGCTTCCCTTTGAACAAAGGATCTTTCTTTATTTTAAACTAGCCTTGGCTGCACTAAATCTTTCTTATTGTTTTTAACTTAATCAGCCACGATTAATAACTGATTATATATATATATATATATATATATATATATATATATATATATATATATATATATATATGATATTGGGCAAAATGTTTGACACTTAAAATTGTTTAGTTATTTGGTTAACTATGTAAATCACAAATATAATAAAACCTCATTTATTAATACTGACTAATTTGACATAAAATTAATATTTAGTAATATCAAGATTTCGTTCAAAAATAAGTCATAGAAAAAGGAATGACATTGTATTTTATTTCCCAAAAATGCTCGAGCTTTGAGTTAGATACAATCATGGATTGCAACATACATATTACATTACGTATATGCATGGTGGGATTAAGGATTTCAGGATAAGATCGGAAGGAATGGTTATTGAGTAAATGCATTCGCCTAAGCAGCCGCACATGTGTATATACGCAGGACCATGACAGTGCATGAGGAAACTGAAAAAATTCATACAAGGATTCGGAATAACCATTACCTCCCGAATGCTATGCAGGTCGTATCCCCACTGCGTACTAGCTCGGTAAATAAGTCATTTATTTGAACTGAATGAATTTTCTTATAAGAAAACAGTGAAAAAGTACATTTGATAAAATATTATATACTTTTTTAAAGCTTTCAGTTAAAAAGAAAAAATAACTCATTAGGTTGTCATTTGAATGAACAAGATGTTCGCTTGCAAAATACTCACAAATTTTCAGAAAAATTATTGCATAGGTGATAAATATGTATTTGAGTAATTCAAGACATTAATAACAAAAATCAAGTAAATATTAAAAAAATTATTATAAATTATTATTAACAACATCAGAATATACTCTTAATACAGAATCGTGGATAAAGAACTCAACAATTGTTGTTGAGAATAACATAAACGTTTTGGTTATTTTAATGTGTATTAAATCTTCTATTAATTACTTTCTAAAGGATCTGTGAATAATGTTAATCAGAATCAAATGTTTTAAAAGTTCAAAAAATCTTTTTAATTGACTTTCAGAAGACAATAAGCTTAGTTAATTGTAGTGAAATGCAAGAAATTGAGGACTTTAAAATATTATTTGCACTGAATTAAATTTAATCGTGGGTTCCTTTTAAAAAAAACAGTAATTATTACTTAAGAACGGGCAAAAAGTTTATATTCTACAATTGATTTAAAGAAATTTAAAGAAAATGCCATGTTAATATCCTAAACAATGTTGATTATAGACAATAGCAAATTAGAGACTTGTATGACTGATGTCTTTAGACAATGATGCCTAAGTTTAAAAATATTTTCGCAGATCGTTGATTTAAGATTGGGGCCATAATAAGAGAGTTCTTACTTTTAGATTTTTCCTTTCAAATATCTATAAAACTAAAAACATAGATAGAGAATAAAAAAGCATTGTTAATTGAAGAAATTGAGAATGCTCTAAAATCTAAAAAGAATTTGAAATGATCTGAAGTCAATGGTAATTTGATATTTGTCATAATTATTTAATTTTCTTTGTTTTGTACAAATTTAATGAAAACAAAAAAGTATAATAATGTTTTATCAAATGTGTATTTTTAAGTTACGAAGGAAACATTTACGCCTCTAAATATTAATTTTGCCAGGTTTTATAATCCTCTGTGAGTTTTCAATGAAATAATTATAGTATCAAAATAAACATCGTTTAAGGAAGTATGCAAAAATTTTGAAAAAATTTCAAATTCAGAAAAAGTTTTGGATAAGAATTTGTTTAATTTATAAATTATCTAGAAAACAAAATATATATGTTTATTTACAAAATTCAATTGATAAGTTTATAATGTATTAATCAAAATATTAATAGAGAGTTAATACGACAAAATAAATTTAAAAATGAATAACGATTTTCAGATACCTCATTACATGTATATATATATATATATATATATATATATATATATATATATATATATATATATATATATATATAAAGCAAGAATTGTTTGCATTAAGCGTTTCGAACTGTAGAAAGTGTATATGACTTCCTTTAAAGTCTAAGCTAATGTATAAAATATAATGTATTTCTATAGTATTAATGTGTTCAAAATGAGCTTATTCAATTGTATATTCTAGAATGAGAGACCAGCCATCTTGCTAATGTTACATGCACGCAAACATGTTGGCATTGTTTTTATAACTTTATCAATAACATAATACATGTTTGAGGATAGCGTTTCTTAGTATATTTAAAAATCCTGAAAAAAATTTCTATAAAAATTTGAACAGAAAATTTATATGCGTTAATTTGCTAAAGTCTAATTTATGCTTTAAATACTAATGTGACATGTTTATAATAATCAAGTATAAATCATGAAAATTGTTTTGTTATGTAAGGTTTGAACGTTAAGGTATATATCGTTTATGTCATCAGGTACTTATATAATGTTTTCTGATAATAATTTTAAAAACAATAGGAAAAAATAATTAAAATGTAATATTTTTAAAAATTCATTTAATTCTTAATGTGATAAGAATTTAATTTCGGGTCGTCAAAGTAGGACGTGTTAAGGTTGCTTTCTACTTTCAGAAAGAAATGTCATATGTTTAAATGACAACTTAAATCAAATAATAAGTTTTTAACAGATTTTTACACACAGAGGTTGAATATTAATAACAACATAATAGTACCTAATAGTAGTTTTTGTCACGTAAATGGTCATTGAAATAGGCGCGAAAAAATAACGTTTAGAGTTTATTATTGAATTTCAGAAAAATATTTTTTAAACCCGTACCAATGTGATTGTTAAAATAAAATTTACTGTAAAGTAAATAAGCGTAACACCATTTTTGAACTCAAACAGGTAAGAATTTTTAAATAACAATGAACCTACAAAATAACTTATTGTAGCTTAGCGCAAAAAAAATCCATATATCTATAACTTTGAAAAGTACCATATGATTCACTTTTATAACAAACCAAATAAGGATGCAGAAACTGTTTGATTTTAAATGATAAAATAAATAACTAGATGAATCCGTAATCCAAAGTATAGAAAAATTTAATAGATAAATAAACAAAAAACTTTAATTTGTAATCAAATTATAAATGAAAGTAAGTAAATAATTTTCTTTTAATAAATAATAGCAAGTATTATCAATTCTAAATACAAGAAAAGTTACTTAGATTTTAACAATATTACTAATAACAAATAATAAATAATCTAAACAGTAGAAGTTTGTAACGTAAAATTCTAAAGTTTATGCCGGATGATTGTTAAACTATAAAGTCGTACTGAACAAATATAAAAACTAAAATGTGCAGAATTCATAAGAGGTAAGTTTCTTTTGTTTCAAAAGGTGATAACTTATTTAATTAATATTGTGTTGCATATTGTCTTAAAATTTTACTTGACTGCAAATTCAAAATTTAAGATAACCTTTAATTTTCGTTACTATGTTTGATCAATTGATAATTAATCTTAAAAGTAAATAATTAATGTTTTAGAGTTAACAGGGCCATTATCGTAATTCATTATTAAATTGAATAAAGAAACTTAGAGGATGGAAACGTAATTGTATGGTTCACAATAATAAAACAATTTGACAAACAAATATTAAACTAACAACAAATAAATAACCTTTAACTTTAAAAAATTAAAAAGTTGAAGCATTTGGTGAAAATAACAGCAACGAATCGGCAGAAATCGTGTATGGAGCAATTTTAAAATGTGATATGATTAAAGGTATGTAAGTGAAAAATGTATATGTATATTACATATAGATATTACATAAGTATGATATTATTTATATCTTTTGACTGTTTATACTTTATTACATGTCGAGGCAGTAGACAAATAATATGGCAGTAACGACATTAGTAAATCGTAACGAGCCAGAATAAAAATAAAATTATTATTTTATAAAAATTATTAAGATAATGTTTAATAATAACGTTTCATTAGTTCTAAATAATGTTAATCAGCTTTGCGTGCGCATAACTTAAATATCAGAAACGTTGCGACATTTCTACCAAAAACCCACTCATTCAAGGTTTATAAGCGAAATTTCACAATTACTTCATTTGTAGAACGCTTCTGCAAATACTCGCCTGCCTTCCGTTTGTAATTTATTACACCTGAAATTCTATTCGAGAACATAACCGCCTGACCAGCTCTTAAAGCAATAAATAGAAAACTTCTATTGTAGAACGCTTCTCTGCAAATACATCCTGCCTGCCTGTTTGTAATTTATTATTACACCTGAAATTCTCTATTCGAGAACATAACCGCCTAATGCTCTTAAAGCAATTTCAATTGAATTAAATAGAATTCAAACACTCAAGTATAACAATTTTACGAAAATAGTTGTAATACCTAGAAATTCCTATTAACAAACCATCCTTAAAAAAGTAATTGACGTCAAAGAGGTTTTGCGTATTATACTGATCTTAGGTAGATTGACTGGTTAACACCGGTCACCGGGATTATTATAGGCTTCTTCTAGTTAATGGGGCTCTTAAAGCCACGTCTGGTTGTACAACACGCTATAACCTCAGAAACGGCAATTTAAACCCATCCTGAACTGTATAAAGTTCTATATTTCACAGTGTCCGTTATAACTTTGAATAAATAGATCTCTAAGATTCGTTAATTTAGACTATTGAGCCCATTGGCTTGGCTAACGAAATTATAAACATAAATATATCCTGAACCTTCGTATATAGTTCTATGTATTCAAAGTATCCGTTACAACTTTGAATAAATAGAATAGAATTTGTTGATTTAGAGCTCCTGCTTCACATCTATTTATAATTTACTCCCCTGTATATCACAAATACACCTGAATATCAAATCCAATTGTACCGAAAACCAAACCTGAATTGTGTAAAACCCTTTATACAAAGTAAATTTATTTTACTTTTTAAAAGAATTGCAAATTTTATAATAAGAATCAATCAAATTAAAGCAATAATTTACGCTTTAATTATAAAATACTAAGGTAATATTTAGAAAATTCATTTCCATTTCGCAATTAAGAAATCATATTCAATTGCAGTGTAAAGAATCATCCTCTTTATATAAATAAAACGAAGGTCAACGTTTCATTTAAATAGTTTGAACGATTTTATCGAATTTTCAACAACACATGTTGAAAATATACCGGTATCATATGAACCATTACAAATGTAAATTACGAATACCAAACGTTGAATAACCCCTTGTAGATATTTTGATTGTATATAGTAATTATATTAATAGCTAGTCTTTTCCTTAGTCCACAAATTAAACAGAACAACAATTTTGGTATAAACTGAATTTATTAACACAAATCGTAAATACCAAAACCGTGTAGGCCTGCTTTTCTGTAACTTGTTCCGTATTTCAAAACGTGATTGAATAAAATATCAGTAATATAAGACCAGTCCCTGATAGAAATTTGAATACGCTTATCACTTCAAAAACATTGTCTTAAAAATAAAATATAATAAACCAGAATAAACTTACCTGGCTAAAACACAGTAATCCTCCTTGAATTGTACTTGTATTATTTTCACCTGAACACATAATTTGTTTACAAAGAAACAAAATCCACAATTATTTTAATATTGTTTTGAACACTGTGATTATAACTCGTCTGATTTACAGAAATTTTCCAAACCGACGACAAACGAACACAGTATAAAACGGGGAATTTACAGCCTACAGCGTCGACGACGCCAGGCTCACGTTGGTGTACGGTGGGCTGCCCAAATACCAGGCGCTGACTCAGAATATTAAATTTATTTCCATTTTTCCAGTATGGTTTAGTTTGAGAACTTGAATTTATTTTACCAGAATATTTTTTTATTTTTGTTATTATTATAATTCAGAGTTGTTTAAAATATATGTATTAAACCTGGGTCTGAACACTTTGTAAATAGTTATAAGTCTAAACACACCTAAATTTGACTAGTCGAGTTAATAAAATCCACATAGTGGTAATTAGTAAGATAATTCCTAAAAGAATGTTAGAAAAGAAACTTACAATCGTCCGGGGCACGATTTGGCCAGTACCGGTCTGCTGTGATATTACTCAAGAGAATAATACACTGCCTCGGTCGACCTGGCTACAAGGAGGTTAAGGTCGAAACAGACAGGCCCAGTGTTGACTTGCAAGGAATGAATGGAAGGTCGGTAGGAATTAGAGGTATGCAAGGTAAAGCATTTGAAATTGCGAATGCAATGTACGAAAGACACCTTGATATTCTGTGTGTATCGGAGACAAAGCGCAAAGTAAGGATGCTGTGGAGATGGATGATGGCAGCCTAGCACTATGGTTAGGAATTGAGAATGAAGGGAAAAAGGAGTTGGAGTGATCGTAAGTGAAAGAGCGAAATGATGTGTTAAACAGTACGAATTGGTATCTCCTGGTAATATGGTTAGAATGAAAGTAGAGTTTCGAAAATTTTTCTTATTGCATGCTATGCACCGGTGAATGGAGAAAGAGACCAGGAGCGTGAGAACTTCTAGAATGAAGTAGAGAACGTGTTGAACGTATGTACGCCAAACGAAATAGTGATGATAGTGGGGGATATGAACGGATGGGAGGGTGTACAGAGGGAACATACTGGACGCGTTCTAGGAAAGTTCGGAGACCAAAGAGTCAATGAGAATGGTGAACGCCTGGTGAACATCTGTGTAGAAGCCTGTTTGTATCCAATACGTGGTTTAAACATAAAATGTGCATATGTATACATGGCAAAGAGGTGAATCTAAAAGTATGATAGACTTGATAGTGTATGATGAACGGCTTAGAAACCTGGTGAAAGACACAAAGTAATGCGCGGATGTGGATCGGACCACTTTTGGTTATCGAGTGTGTTTAGGGCAAAAGTGGGTCTGGAGAAGGAAAGCAAACGTAGTGCGAACGTCCAGAATTAGGGTAGACAAACTAGTGGATAATGGTGCGAGAATGAAATACGCAGATGCTGTGAGTAAAGAGTTGAATGTGAATGAGTGTGGAACGAACAAAAAGACACTGACGTTGAAAGTGCATGGATAAGCTTGAAAACTGTTGTCAATTGTGCCGTGGATATGTGGAAGAGCGACTGTAGGTAGACAGAAAAAATGTGCTTGGTGGAATGAGTCGGTAAAAAGGCAGTATGTAAGAAAAAGATGCGTACATGGCAATGATTGCTGCAAAAATGAGACTGAGAAAAGCGATTGTATGAGGTGTACAGATTAAGAAAGAAAGAGAAGGAGGCAGAGTAAGTAAAGAGGAAGTGATGGTGAAGAGAGAAATGCAGAATGATTTTGAGGGAAACAAAAACTCTTCTGGAAATGGGTCAAAATACAAAACGTGGCCCAAAACAGAACGCTGCAGTGATGAATATGAGCAACGAAATAGTATGGGACGATTGTGAAGTGAGGAAATGCTGGCAAGAATATTTCGAAAGCTGTACAGTAGTGAGGAAAGTAAGACTGAAGGGTTAAATAAGGAGAATGTAGAAGGAATGATGAATGAAACTGAGAAGGATATTGGGATAAATGAGGTAGACAAAACGGTAGGAAGGTTGAAAAACGGCAAGGGAGCAGGCGTAGATGAAATCACTGGTGAAATGCTAAAGTATGGGGGTGCAAAGCTTATACGAAGATTGTGTGAATTATTCAATGTATGCCTTATGTGTGGAAAAGTGCCGAGGATTGGAAGAGCGCGATCATTGTGCTACTGTATAATAGTAAGGGGAACAAGAGTGATTGTAAGAACTACAGAGGAATAAGTTTGCTCAGCGCGTCTGGTAAAGAAGAACACTGATTGATAGAGTACGAGAAACCACAAACTAAGATTTGGGATGCAGGTGGCTTCATGCCAGGGATGTGATCAGATGGTTGCTCCAGCAGGTGATCGAAAAGTGTTTAAGGGTAAAAGGAAGCTGTACTGTGTGTTTGTAGATCTGGAGAAAGCATGACAGAGTGAATAGAGAAGCTGTGGGAAATATTAAATGAATATGGCGTAAATAAAGGTCTAATAAATGGAATAAGGGCAGTATACAACGGTAGTCGGGCATGTGTTAGGTGAGAGGTGAGGAATACTTTAATATTGAGCAAGGAGTGCGACAAGGCTGTGTGATGTCACCGTGGTTGTTCAATGTATACATGGATAAATGTGTTAGACAAGCATGTACCGATACAAATGGTGTAATGGTTGGTGACGTAAATGTACGACTTTTTGGTGTATGCAGATGACACAGTCTTATTAAGTGACAGTGCGGTTGAGCTACAAACTGCTCTGAGGAAGTTTGATACAGTCTGTGAGAGCATGAACCTAGAGTAAACGTCAACAAAACTAAGATTGTGGTGTTCAATCGGGAAGGTGGAAAGGAGAGTAGAGTGCTTACTCTGCAAGATGAAATTGTGCAAGTGGACGAGCTGGTATATCTGGGTAGAATGTTTACTGCAGATGGTACAATGGAGGGCGAGATTGGAGGAAGGGTCAATGCTGGAAGGAAAGTGATTGAAGTATGTGGACGATAATGAGAACGAAAGCATCCTAGCTGCGAAACGAGCAATCTATAATGGCGTGTTTGTCCTGTCAGTACTGTATGGAAGTGAGACATGGGTACAAAAGCACGAAGAAAATAAATGCAGTGGTATGAGATTCTGAGAAGCGCATGTGGTAAAACGAGAAGGGACAAGATAAAGAAAATGAATGCATAATGATGGAGTGTGGAGGAAAAGACGATGATGGATAGTAGTATATACGTTGGTTTGGTCACATTGAGAGAATGAACAACGCAAGATTAACGAAGCAAATATATGTGGGTGAGGTTAGGGAAAGGATTAAGGTGTATGGAGTCAAAACCTGGTAGGCTGCGTAAAATGGCTGAGTAGAATGATAAAAGAAAAAAGATAAGGAGTTTTAAAAATAAAAGGGCATGTTAGAGACAATGTATGAATCTTGCGGAAGCTAGGAAGGTATGCGGAGGTAGTAAAGCATGGAAAAACATTGTGAACGAAAAACAAATAAGAGGAAGAGATTGTTTTTCTTCCCCGCAAGGGAAATGGCGTGAAGATTCTGTTGTTTAATTAAATGATGACCTGCTGTAGATAATAGTCTTGAGCATTTATTCAATGCGATTTTATAATTACCAGTAAAATTACATTTTAAGAATAGGTTCTAGAGTATTCTAAAATTCATTTGCAAACATCGTACGGGTAACGTATATATGAGCGCTGTCACATGATAGTAGATCATTGGTTATCGTGCTAGCATCAGCTATGCATGTTTAACATTAAAAATAAAATAATTACACAATGAATTATTGCTACTATTACAAAATTTGTTTTCTGAACGATAATCTGTTGGTATTGGAATTGGTTGCTATGTGCTGGGTAAGATTATTTTTTATACTTAAAAAATTAATTATATAGATGAACTTTAAATTTGACTGATTTAGGTTTGACAGAATCTATTACACATTACGTGCTGCTGTATGTTCACTAGGCATTTAGGTATAATGTTTATCATTTATCATAAATCCGTTCCTAATAGTTTATTTTTTAGAAATGGTTTTAATCGAAAACTTTGATTTAACTCTGACAATGGTTGAACATTTATATCAATATTATAGTGCCAATGATAATGTTAAAATCCGCAAATTTTATAACATCATTGATGCCAACGTGAGGTTAATTAGAGTATCTATTCGCGAAATTCGCGTCATTCATCATCGGAGACAAGAGGCATTTGGTGGCCACATACCCAAAAATGGACCGTTATAGGGCACTACTGTAACATATAGGAAAACCAGAGGAAAGATCATCCATTGGCGGAAAGGCTACGGTCAAGTAAAGAGATTTGACAACTGCCTTTAAATCCAGGGTGCTCACACATTATCATTAATTTAGGACATAAGACGTTCAAGTAAGATTAAGGACATTTTTAACTTCACCGTCAGATTTTAAATGTAAATTTTAAATTTTGCGCTGAATTCGTGAAACCATGTATAAATAGTGATAATAATAATTTAATTCATAGGGAATTGAGTTTCATAACAAAATTCTGTAATATTCTAGAATGTAACGTGGAAGAAGCGAATGTACAAATTTTATTTAATACTAATGTAGTGGATTATTTAATGGAGCGGCTGCTTCAATTCGAAGAGCAGGATACTGTTTGGTCTGTATAAAAATTTTCTCGTTATCTGTGAACGTAAATAGTACAACGCTAATAAGAGCATCATCGTATGTAGATTTACTCCAAATAAAAAACAAAAAATCTATTGTTAACGCAAAAGTAATGATAAAGACCGTTTCGGGTGGGATTTAGCATTAGCCCTCTTCCCCGCTATCCTCCACAACGATCGCGCATCATCCTATCATTACTATGTCCAGATTAAATTTTGAAGACATGCAGTTTCCCATGACCTTAAAACAAATCTCTAAATGTTTTAAACAAAATCAAAGTTTATCCTTAACCGTTTATGCTTTCATTAGAAAAGCTGAAGCCAAATATATCACAGTACCGATGTACTTATGTGATGAAGAGAAGCAACATCATACTTAATTATTCATGATACAGCAGAATTATGGAATTAAGAGTGAAATAGATAACACTTCTAACTATGGAACAAGAACAACTAAATTTGATGATGAAAGAGTGCAACTTGATTCCTGTATGCGATAGATGCCTACACTACTTTAGTAATGAAACTAAGCTTACTAATCATGAATTAGAGTGTAAGTCAATTAATAAGTGTAAGATAAATACACCACAGGCCGCATCACATGCTTATTTTAAGAACCATGAGATCAAACAGGCTGCGCAATTTATCTTATATTGCGACTTGGAATGTTTAGTGTAGGATTTTAAAGATGGCGAAACGCGAAGTACCGTTAAGTATCAGAATCATAACGTATGTAGCATCGTATATTATTCCACTGCACGTTTAACGATTCCTTATCTATCGGTTACATAGCGGCAAAGAGTGCATTAATTGGTTTACAAATGAGCTGATGGCTATTACAAGTGATCTACAGCAGTAGTTCGATAATCCGACACTGATGGAAACGTTAAGCGATATTCAAATGTTGGAATCTAATGCATCCACACATTGTCATATTTGCATAGATCACAATAATAATAAAGTGCGGGACCACTGTCATTTCACCGGTGTATTTAAAGGTAGAGCTGATCAAATATGCAATATAAGGTAAGGTCTAATACTGATTCTTGTTTTCTTCCATAACTTTTCAAGTTATGATTAGCATTTCATAGTAAGAAATGTTTCTCAAGGCATCCCCGATAAAACCACATTACTGCCTAGAACTAAATAGTGCTACATTTCATTCACTAGAGATATGTTAAATATAGCAGTAAAACTTAGATTTGTAGATACACATCGCTTCATGAACGAGTCACTAGTTAAATTATTATCCTATTTATCGTGTATGATGATGTAAGTTGTATTTTAGGAAGAGGTAAACAATTCAGGCATTTCAAATATTTTTATTACAATTTTAATGTGCAAAATATGAATAGAAGTTTAGTTTATGTACAATAATAGTAATTTAATGCGATGATGGATCAGACTATCCTATAAATTTAATTTATTGATTTTTAAATATAGAATAATAACGAATTACCTGTATAATTAACAAAGGAAGGTTGAGCCATCATTTTGTAGATCATTTGTAGGTGCGTAGTGTTTCATCCGTTAGTAAATCTTTCCGGAAGAAATATACTATTTTCATCAGTTTCTACCACTATTTTACTTCCATATTAAGTATTAATTATCTTCAATCTAAATCTGTAATCAATAACCATATTACACACTTTTAATACAGGTAAAGCTTTCCCTCGCCAACTAAATTTAACTCCTTTAGAAGATCCTGAAAATTATAAGTGTATATACACGTTTCTTCACACATATGGTATTCAAAAGGTCTCAGGAGCCTGTATTCAAAGTTTTATGATAGCACCACTTGACCATATAACAGAAAAACCCATTAATTTTACTTGACGATATACATCTGAACACGGCGTTTGGATCGGAAGGTACAAGTTCAAAGTCTGCTAACGTTGTGACACCATCTATTGAGAACCAATGCCCAGGAAGTAAATTTTATACATTATCTGGGATCATATGGGCTTTGACATTTTATCGAACATAGTGTTTCTATGGTTTGTAACCAATTTCAACCATATAGGAAACGTGGTATGGTTCAATGTGTATTTTTATTGGGCTAATTGTTATTTTTATTCACATCAATGTCTGACATTTACCAAAAACCGAACTTATGCCAAAAAAATTATGGAAACGTAATTAATTACACGATGAAAGTCATCGATCACCATTCTATTACATCGTACATGATGTATAATCATTGCGATCACGCCAGCTAGACGTTATCAAAATGCAAGCAATTTCATTGATAGGGAAACAGTTGCTGCAATTGTGTAGAACATCTTCCACGTAATGTGCACTATTCGCTGTAAGTCAGCTCCTATTCGTTATTTGGTTTTCAATCCAATTACATTATTTGTTAAAGTAATGTGATGGAACTAGTCATATTGTTTATAATATACACAAGGCCATAGTTTGAGGCTTGGGTAAACTCGCAAACACGATTATATTTGTCGAACAGTAGTTTTTTAGTGCACATAATTTTGATAACCTTTCAGATGTAGTAAGTAAAAGATTATGTAGAACAAACAAAACAGAAGATCTTTACCCATACATTTTCAATGTTTCTTCTAAATAGCTAAAGCCATAATAAGGTGAGGTCATATAATAAAACCGGAAATTAATTCTTAGATAACATTATCACAAGAATTCCACAATTGTCGAAAAAGTGCTCGTATAAACTAATCACAAAACTATATTAAAATTACTAAATTACTCAGTAATCAAGTAGAATACAACAATAAAATGCATTAGATTTAAAAATCAAAGTCGTATTGATAATTGTTGTTCTAATAATTAATGTGCCTAAATATATGGAGGCACTTGGAGAGAGTGATCTGTACTTGTTTAAAGAATATATTTAGATAAAATGTTTTTTCTATTTCTTTTTTGTATAAAACTAAACGAATAATGAGCTTTCTGTCTTTGTGAAGTAAAACCAGTGTGGTAAGAAATAGAAACACATTCTCTTTCTAGCATACCTGTACTTTTCTTATATTTGCATCGCGCAACCTCCAGATGACCTAAAAGTTTTGCTTATCATAATCGAACCACATTTTTTAATAGAACGTGTTCTACTGCACAAGACAAAATCTTCCGCGCATGCGCAAGCGTCTGAATTCGTGCATTCGTCGAAGGGCTGCGGTTATTGTCGGAGGAAATTTTTTTGTTTTTGAGGGTCACTTTTGTTTTTGTTGGTCATTTTTGAAATCAAATCAATTAATCAAAACAATTAAAGCAAATCGATTTTAAATGCAAAAGTTTAACTCGAGTAGGATTTGGGCCTACGATATGTGCTTTGCCCACATCAATTAATCAAGTCAATTTCATCAACACGACAACCGTTTTTGGTGGTAATTTTTGTGTGTGTGACTTTGGTGTTCATTTTTTGAAGTAGTTAATCAAATCAGTAAATCCAATCAATTAAATAAAAAAAATAATAATAATAACACTCGGTGTTTGGGAGACAAAAGTGGATTTATTTATTAAATCCCAACATTACGTAACATAGTAATCGTAAAGCTGTTTTTCTAAATGAATATTAAATTGGTTGTTTTGCTTGTTGGCTCTAAATAACGCATTGAAACATATTTACTCATGAGCCGCATGTTAAATTGTTGTATACGATGGTCCTCAGACTTGAAAACTTATAGAAACGGTAGGGTAGCACACATTTAAATTTCTCCAGTTCAACCAATACCCCTTCACTGTACTTTGTTGACATAAGATTCAGATTGAGTATCTTGTATTCTTCCCCATTCTGTAACTTCTTAACGTTTTTAACATGTTACATTAGAGTAGGTAAATCCACATCTGTAATTACAACATAACATTAAAAAGTCTGTACAAGTAAATAAATAAAGTAAATAATTAAGGGGTAAAACCAAAAACAATCACTTACCCATATATTTCTACATCAATCTCTTGATCCATCTACTGTTGCGTTTATTCAGATCCATCTTTTGCAGCCTTCTTTGAACACCATATATTTACAGATACCATTTTAAACTTTTTATCTTTAACAGTAATTGGTATGTGCAGCAGCAATATTTATATGGCATGAATAATTGCTGGTTTATTACTCATATATATACGGTCCATCCATTTCTGCGTTTTATAAATATGTTATAGTACTGGTTTCCAATCATAACATAAAATTATGGATTTATTATGTAACAATAACAAACTTTCATTATTCAGATACCTCTATCGTGTCTGGAAAAAGCCCACTAATTACGTAAAGGCAAATACGTCGACCTTCATTTCCAATTTTGATGTTTATATTCTGAAAAAGAAAAACAATGTTTTTATATTAAAAGATAAGCAAGAAAAAAGTAAAAATATACCGGTGATTGCAGCTTTTTATTTTTATCTATTTTTATTTGGTATTTAAAAGAGGTTGAAATCAAACTGACCGTGAGTACCGTTTCGAGATTCTAAATGGAGGGTCAGTTTAAACATCTCTTTTCAGCAATGGTTGTGGTGCCATCGGGTTGTGGGAAATCGTATTTTATCGTGGATTTTCAACCATTATTCAAATATCTCTCAGTGGAATTTCAGAAGGGTTTACCTGATATGGCACAGTTTGACGGTGAAAAACCGGCCTTAATAATAATTATAATAATAATCTATTGAATATAAATAATTAAATGGTACATAACAATTAATGCAACGTAAATAAATTCAAAACAAATTTCCATATATTTCGATTTCGTTTGAAATCATCTACAAGTGGAACATTATAAAATTAAAAAAATTAAAATCTAAAAATTGCCACAAAACATTTAGGTAACTAAGATTAATTATAAATTTTCTGAAATGTGATCATAATTAGAGGGTAAATTTTCTAAATCTTTTTCATTATTATAAACAAATATTTGATTCATCTTAATATATGTAACATTTTTAAAATTAGGCGTATGCCGTACAAACCAGAAGTAGAAAATTATTTGCAATAAACCGCATATATTGCACACCTTTGGGGGCATGCTTACCTCCCACAATCCACAGAATTTTCTCCCATTTTTCGGGGATGGTCACACTCTTGCTACCTTCATCAACGGCTCTTGATTGCTAGACGATGATTTTCGTATTAGGTATGATATCAATATATTGTGCTCAAAAAATAAAGCTTGCGAAAATGACTCATTGAAATCTGTCGCTACCTCCTGGACTAAATCCGCTACGACATGTAGTTGATGCTCACAGTTATTCATCCAGGCGGTTGGAATCTTTCTTCACTAATATTGTAAATTGTCTTTTAGCACAGATAACCCATATTTTGTCATAAACTTAGATGTCGTTAGTTTCTTTAGTAACATTCCTTGGGCTCGGATACAGGATGCCATAGAGATTAGATGGGATTCTGTTTCAGTACATACTACGATAGACTTGGATTCGTTCATAGAAATACGGTTCTAACATCATTAGATTCGATTGGTACCAAAAGAGTACACATTCTGGTCGCTATTTAAATTATAGGAGCTGCCATCCTCTCAAATTAAAGAAAAAGAGAAATTATTTAATGAACTAGCCAAATTTAATGTGCTATTGGTAGCTCCGTTCTAAGTTAAAAATACAAATATATTGACGACCAATTATTTCTGTATTATTCTAACATAAAAATTACAAAGTTTGTAACCAAGATTTTACAGACTTCAATTTTACGTAACGATTATGTACAGATTCATTTGAATTCGAGAATCTATCACAATTTCAAACTTTCAAACTTTTTGATTAGTCTTATTAAACTTTACTAACATATTTAATTTAGTCTTTAAAACATTCACAACCACTGGGCTAATTTAGAACAACATTGTTCGTTACCAAAGATAATTTTATTAAATTACAATTTATTTTTGACTATTTTCTCATACAACAATTTTTAAATAAAATAGAAACGATTTCAAAGTTATAGTCAATAGTCATATATTATTTGATAATCCTAAAATTTTGAGATAAAAATAAGAGACATCATATGCTGTTCAGATATAATGCAAAATTTGAAGTCCAACATATCGACCATTAATTTTACAATGAAAAGAATGAAAAAGTGCTTTTTTGACACTGTAATCGAATGACATTCAATAGTTTTAGAAATTCATAGTACTAGATATATGTACTATGTACTGAATAAGAGAAGTGACACTCAAAATTTAAACATAATTTATTCTAACATACTTTATCTAGATAAACACAGAACTCATAGGATCAACCATTAACGGATTAACCCTTAGTGGCAGAAGATTTATTTTGTGTGATTTTACCATTTTGTTTAGTGTTGAGTTATCATGAATGGGTCATTTGGTATTAATCAGAATGTCCACATAAAAGTAAAAGTCCTATGTAATAATAGACATTCAAATAATCTTAAATAATCCTATTCATAACACTTTTACACTTATCACACAATCACATTCAACATATTAATCTACTTATACATTGATTTCATAACCATTTTCTTTGTTTTTCCTATAACTATGACAATAATTTTAATTTTTTGTCAAAGTCCAAAAATTGATTTTGACATCTAATTCAAATTTAAATTGAAATATCTTCTTTCAATGCTGCTTCAATGTTTTAACTGTATCCACGATCGTAAGTTATTATCTTATCTTAATTTATATGTATTATCAACGCATAACTTGTAGATTGGTTGACAAAGGTAATAAATTTATGAAAGCTTCCCTTTGAACAAAGGATCTTTCTTTATTTTAAACTAGCCTTGGCTGCACTAAATCTTTCTTATTGTTTTTAACTTAATCAGCCACGATTAATAACTGATTATATATATATATATATATATATATATATATATATATATATATATATATATATATATATGATATTGGGCAAAATGTTTGACACTTAAAATTGTTTAGTTATTTGGTTAACTATGTAAATCACAAATATAATAAAACCTCATTTATTAATACTGACTAATTTGACATAAAATTAATATTTAGTAATATCAAGATTTCGTTCAAAAATAAGTCATAGAAAAAGGAATGACATTGTATTTTATTTCCCAAAAATGCTCGAGCTTTGAGTTAGATACAATCATGGATTGCAACATACATATTACATTACGTATATGCATGGTGGGATTAAGGATTTCAGGATAAGATCGGAAGGAATGGTTATTGAGTAAATGCATTCGCCTAAGCAGCCGCACATGTGTATATACGCAGGACCATGACAGTGCATGAGGAAACTGAAAAAATTCATACAAGGATTCGGAATAACCATTACCTCCCGAATGCTATGCAGGTCGTATCCCCACTGCGTACTAGCTCGGTAAATAAGTCATTTATTTGAACTGAATGAATTTTCTTATAAGAAAACAGTGAAAAAGTACATTTGATAAAATATTATATACTTTTTTAAAGCTTTCAGTTAAAAAGAAAAAATAACTCATTAGGTTGTCATTTGAATGAACAAGATGTTCGCTTGCAAAATACTCACAAATTTTCAGAAAAATTATTGCATAGGTGATAAATATGTATTTGAGTAATTCAAGACATTAATAACAAAAATCAAGTAAATATTAAAAAAATTATTATAAATTATTATTAACAACATCAGAATATACTCTTAATACAGAATCGTGGATAAAGAACTCAACAATTGTTGTTGAGAATAACATAAACGTTTTGGTTATTTTAATGTGTATTAAATCTTCTATTAATTACTTTCTAAAGGATCTGTGAATAATGTTAATCAGAATCAAATGTTTTAAAAGTTCAAAAAATCTTTTTAATTGACTTTCAGAAGACAATAAGCTTAGTTAATTGTAGTGAAATGCAAGAAATTGAGGACTTTAAAATATTATTTGCACTGAATTAAATTTAATCGTGGGTTCCTTTTAAAAAAAACAGTAATTATTACTTAAGAACGGGCAAAAAGTTTATATTCTACAATTGATTTAAAGAAATTTAAAGAAAATGCCATGTTAATATCCTAAACAATGTTGATTATAGACAATAGCAAATTAGAGACTTGTATGACTGATGTCTTTAGACAATGATGCCTAAGTTTAAAAATATTTTCGCAGATCGTTGATTTAAGATTGGGGCCATAATAAGAGAGTTCTTACTTTTAGATTTTTCCTTTCAAATATCTATAAAACTAAAAACATAGATAGAGAATAAAAAAGCATTGTTAATTGAAGAAATTGAGAATGCTCTAAAATCTAAAAAGAATTTGAAATGATCTGAAGTCAATGGTAATTTGATATTTGTCATAATTATTTAATTTTCTTTGTTTTGTACAAATTTAATGAAAACAAAAAAGTATAATAATGTTTTATCAAATGTGTATTTTTAAGTTACGAAGGAAACATTTACGCCTCTAAATATTAATTTTGCCAGGTTTTATAATCCTCTGTGAGTTTTCAATGAAATAATTATAGTATCAAAATAAACATCGTTTAAGGAAGTATGCAAAAATTTTGAAAAAATTTCAAATTCAGAAAAAGTTTTGGATAAGAATTTGTTTAATTTATAAATTATCTAGAAAACAAAATATATATGTTTATTTACAAAATTCAATTGATAAGTTTATAATGTATTAATCAAAATATTAATAGAGAGTTAATACGACAAAATAAATTTAAAAATGAATAACGATTTTCAGATACCTCATTACATGTATATATATATATATATATATATATATATATATATATATATATATATATATATATATATATATAAAGCAAGAATTGTTTGCATTAAGCGTTTCGAACTGTAGAAAGTGTATATGACTTCCTTTAAAGTCTAAGCTAATGTATAAAATATAATGTATTTCTATAGTATTAATGTGTTCAAAATGAGCTTATTCAATTGTATATTCTAGAATGAGAGACCAGCCATCTTGCTAATGTTACATGCACGCAAACATGTTGGCATTGTTTTTATAACTTTATCAATAACATAATACATGTTTGAGGATAGCGTTTCTTAGTATATTTAAAAATCCTGAAAAAAATTTCTATAAAAATTTGAACAGAAAATTTATATGCGTTAATTTGCTAAAGTCTAATTTATGCTTTAAATACTAATGTGACATGTTTATAATAATCAAGTATAAATCATGAAAATTGTTTTGTTATGTAAGGTTTGAACGTTAAGGTATATATCGTTTATGTCATCAGGTACTTATATAATGTTTTCTGATAATAATTTTAAAAACAATAGGAAAAAATAATTAAAATGTAATATTTTTAAAAATTCATTTAATTCTTAATGTGATAAGAATTTAATTTCGGGTCGTCAAAGTAGGACGTGTTAAGGTTGCTTTCTACTTTCAGAAAGAAATGTCATATGTTTAAATGACAACTTAAATCAAATAATAAGTTTTTAACAGATTTTTACACACAGAGGTTGAATATTAATAACAACATAATAGTACCTAATAGTAGTTTTTGTCACGTAAATGGTCATTGAAATAGGCGCGAAAAAATAACGTTTAGAGTTTATTATTGAATTTCAGAAAAATATTTTTTAAACCCGTACCAATGTGATTGTTAAAATAAAATTTACTGTAAAGTAAATAAGCGTAACACCATTTTTGAACTCAAACAGGTAAGAATTTTTAAATAACAATGAACCTACAAAATAACTTATTGTAGCTTAGCGCAAAAAAAATCCATATATCTATAACTTTGAAAAGTACCATATGATTCACTTTTATAACAAACCAAATAAGGATGCAGAAACTGTTTGATTTTAAATGATAAAATAAATAACTAGATGAATCCGTAATCCAAAGTATAGAAAAATTTAATAGATAAATAAACAAAAAACTTTAATTTGTAATCAAATTATAAATGAAAGTAAGTAAATAATTTTCTTTTAATAAATAATAGCAAGTATTATCAATTCTAAATACAAGAAAAGTTACTTAGATTTTAACAATATTACTAATAACAAATAATAAATAATCTAAACAGTAGAAGTTTGTAACGTAAAATTCTAAAGTTTATGCCGGATGATTGTTAAACTATAAAGTCGTACTGAACAAATATAAAAACTAAAATGTGCAGAATTCATAAGAGGTAAGTTTCTTTTGTTTCAAAAGGTGATAACTTATTTAATTAATATTGTGTTGCATATTGTCTTAAAATTTTACTTGACTGCAAATTCAAAATTTAAGATAACCTTTAATTTTCGTTACTATGTTTGATCAATTGATAATTAATCTTAAAAGTAAATAATTAATGTTTTAGAGTTAACAGGGCCATTATCGTAATTCATTATTAAATTGAATAAAGAAACTTAGAGGATGGAAACGTAATTGTATGGTTCACAATAATAAAACAATTTGACAAACAAATATTAAACTAACAACAAATAAATAACCTTTAACTTTAAAAAATTAAAAAGTTGAAGCATTTGGTGAAAATAACAGCAACGAATCGGCAGAAATCGTGTATGGAGCAATTTTAAAATGTGATATGATTAAAGGTATGTAAGTGAAAAATGTATATGTATATTACATATAGATATTACATAAGTATGATATTATTTATATCTTTTGACTGTTTATACTTTATTACATGTCGAGGCAGTAGACAAATAATATGGCAGTAACGACATTAGTAAATCGTAACGAGCCAGAATAAAAATAAAATTATTATTTTATAAAAATTATTAAGATAATGTTTAATAATAACGTTTCATTAGTTCTAAATAATGTTAATCAGCTTTGCGTGCGCATAACTTAAATATCAGAAACGTTGCGACATTTCTACCAAAAACCCACTCATTCAAGGTTTATAAGCGAAATTTCACAATTACTTCATTTGTAGAACGCTTCTGCAAATACTCGCCTGCCTTCCGTTTGTAATTTATTACACCTGAAATTCTATTCGAGAACATAACCGCCTGACCAGCTCTTAAAGCAATAAATAGAAAACTTCTATTGTAGAACGCTTCTCTGCAAATACATCCTGCCTGCCTGTTTGTAATTTATTATTACACCTGAAATTCTCTATTCGAGAACATAACCGCCTAATGCTCTTAAAGCAATTTCAATTGAATTAAATAGAATTCAAACACTCAAGTATAACAATTTTACGAAAATAGTTGTAATACCTAGAAATTCCTATTAACAAACCATCCTTAAAAAAGTAATTGACGTCAAAGAGGTTTTGCGTATTATACTGATCTTAGGTAGATTGACTGGTTAACACCGGTCACCGGGATTATTATAGGCTTCTTCTAGTTAATGGGGCTCTTAAAGCCACGTCTGGTTGTACAACACGCTATAACCTCAGAAACGGCAATTTAAACCCATCCTGAACTGTATAAAGTTCTATATTTCACAGTGTCCGTTATAACTTTGAATAAATAGATCTCTAAGATTCGTTAATTTAGACTATTGAGCCCATTGGCTTGGCTAACGAAATTATAAACATAAATATATCCTGAACCTTCGTATATAGTTCTATGTATTCAAAGTATCCGTTACAACTTTGAATAAATAGAATAGAATTTGTTGATTTAGAGCTCCTGCTTCACATCTATTTATAATTTACTCCCCTGTATATCACAAATACACCTGAATATCAAATCCAATTGTACCGAAAACCAAACCTGAATTGTGTAAAACCCTTTATACAAAGTAAATTTATTTTACTTTTTAAAAGAATTGCAAATTTTATAATAAGAATCAATCAAATTAAAGCAATAATTTACGCTTTAATTATAAAATACTAAGGTAATATTTAGAAAATTCATTTCCATTTCGCAATTAAGAAATCATATTCAATTGCAGTGTAAAGAATCATCCTCTTTATATAAATAAAACGAAGGTCAACGTTTCATTTAAATAGTTTGAACGATTTTATCGAATTTTCAACAACACATGTTGAAAATATACCGGTATCATATGAACCATTACAAATGTAAATTACGAATACCAAACGTTGAATAACCCCTTGTAGATATTTTGATTGTATATAGTAATTATATTAATAGCTAGTCTTTTCCTTAGTCCACAAATTAAACAGAACAACAATTTTGGTATAAACTGAATTTATTAACACAAATCGTAAATACCAAAACCGTGTAGGCCTGCTTTTCTGTAACTTGTTCCGTATTTCAAAACGTGATTGAATAAAATATCAGTAATATAAGACCAGTCCCTGATAGAAATTTGAATACGCTTATCACTTCAAAAACATTGTCTTAAAAATAAAATATAATAAACCAGAATAAACTTACCTGGCTAAAACACAGTAATCCTCCTTGAATTGTACTTGTATTATTTTCACCTGAACACATAATTTGTTTACAAAGAAACAAAAAATTATTTTAATATTGTTTGAACACTGTGATTATAACTCGTCTGATTTACAGAAATTTTCCAAACCGACGACAAACGAACACAGTATAAAACGGGGAATTTACAGCCTACAGCGTCGACGACGCCAGGCTCACGTTGGTGTACGGTGGGCTGCCCAAATACCAGGCGCTGACTCAGAATATTAAATTTATTTATTTTCCAGTATGGTTTAGTTTGAGAACTTGAATTTATTTTACCAGAATATTTTTTTATTTTTGTTATTATTATAATTCAGAGTTGTTTAAAATATATGTATTAAACCTGGGTCTGAACACTTTGTAAATAGTTATAAGTCTAAACACACCTAAATTTGACTAGTCGAGTTAATAAAATCCACATAGTGGTAATTAGTAAGATAATTCCTAAAAGAATGTTAGAAAAGAAACTTACAATCGTCCGGGGCACGATTTGGCCAGTACCGGTCTGCTGTGATATTACTCAAGAGAATAATACACTGCCTCGGTCGACCTGGCTACAAGGAGGTTAAGGTCGAAACAGACAGGCCCAGTGTTGACTTGCAAGGAATGAATGGAAGGTCGGTAGGAATTAGAGGTATGCAAGGTAAAGCATTTGAAATTGCGAATGCAATGTACGAAAGACACCTTGATATTCTGTGTGTATCGGAGACAAAGCGCAAAGTAAGGATGCTGTGGAGATGGAGGATGGCAGCCTAGCACTATGGTCAGGAGTTGAGACTGAAGCGCAAAAGGAGTTAGTGATCGTAAGTGAAAGAGCGAAATGATGTGTTAAACAGTACGAATTGGTATCTCCTGGTAATATGGTTAGAATGAAAGTAGAGTTTCGAAAATTTTTCTTATTGCATGCTATGCACCGGTGAATGGAGAAAGAGACCAGGAGCGTGAGAACTTCTGGAATGAAGTAGAGAACGTGTTGAACGTATGTAAGCCAAACGAAAGAGTGATGATAGTGGGGGATATGAACGGATGGGTGGGTGTACAGAGAGAACATACTGAACGCGTTCTAGGAAAGTTCGGAGACCAAAGAGTCAATGAGAATGGTGAACGCCTGGTGAACATCTGTGTAGAAGCCTGTTTGTATCCAATACGTGGTTTAAACATAAAATGTGCATATGTATACATGGCAAAGAGGTGAATCTAAAAGTATGATAGACTTGATAGTGTATGATGAACGGCTTAGAAACCTGGTGAAAGACACAAAGTAATGCGCGGATGTGGATCGGACCACTTTTGGTTATCGAGTGTGTTTAGGGCAAAAGTGGGTCTGGAGAAGGAAAGCAAACGTAGTGCGAACGTCCAGAATTAGGGTAGACAAACTAGTGGATAATGGTGCGAGAATGAAATACGCAGATGCTGTGAGTAAAGAGTTGAATGTGAATGAGTGTGGAACGAACAAAAAGACACTGACGTTGAAAGTGCATGGATAAGCTTGAAAACTGTTGTCAATTGTGCCGTGGATATGTGGAAGAGCGACTGTAGGTAGACAGAAAAAATGTGCTTGGTGGAATGAGTCGGTAAAAAGGCAGTATGTAAGAAAAAGATGCGTACATGGCAATGATTGCTGCAAAAATGAGACTGAGAAAAGCGATTGTATGAGGTGTACAGATTAAGAAAGAAAGAGAAGGAGGCAGAGTAAGTAAAGAGGAAGTGATGGTGAAGAGAGAAATGCAGAATGATTTTGAGGGAAACAAAAACTCTTCTGGAAATGGGTCAAAATACAAAACGTGGCCCAAAACAGAACGCTGCAGTGATGAATATGAGCAACGAAATAGTATGGGACGATTGTGAAGTGAGGAAATGCTGGCAAGAATATTTCGGAAAGCTGTACAGTAGTGAGGAAAGTAAGACTGAAGGGTTAAATAAGGAGAATGTAGAAGGAATGATGAATGAAACTGAGAAGGATATTGGGATAAATGAGGTAGAGAAAACGGTAGGAAGGTTGAAAAACGGCAAGGGAGCAGGCGTAGATGAAATCACTGGTGAAATGCTAAAGTATGGGGGTGCAAAGCTTATACGAAGATTGTGTGAATTATTCAATGTATGCCTTATGTGTGGAAAAGTTCCGAGGATTGGAAGAGCGCGATCATTGTACCACTGTATAAGGTAAGGGGAACAAGAGTGATTGTAAGAACTACAGAGGAATAAGTTTGCTCAGCGTGCCTGGTAAAGAAGAACACTGATTGATAGAGTACGAGAAACCACAAACTAAGATTTGGGATGCAGGTGGCTTCATGCCAGGGATGTGATCAGATGGTTGCTCCAGCAGGTGATCGAAAAGTGTTTAAGGGTAAAAGGAAGCTGTACTGTGTGTTTGTAGATCTGGAGAAAGCATGACAGAGTGAATAGAGAAGCTGTGGGAAATATTAAATGAATATGGCGTAAATAAAGGTCTAATAAATGGAATAAGGGCAGTATACAACGGTAGTCGGGCATGTGTTAGGTGAGAGGTGAGGAATACTTTAATATTGAGCAAGGAGTGCGACAAGGCTGTGTGATGTCACCGTGGTTGTTCAATGTATACATGGATAAATGTGTTAGACAAGCATGTACCGATACAAATGGTGTAATGGTTGGTGACGTAAATGTACGACTTTTTGGTGTATGCAGATGACACAGTCTTATTAAGTGACAGTGCGGATGAGCTACAAACCGCTCTGAGGAAGTTTGATACAGTCTGTGAGAGCATGGACCTAAAGTAAACGTGAACAAAACTAAGATTGTGGTGTTCAATCGGGAAGGTGGAAAGGAGAGTAGAGTATTTACTCTGCAAGATGAAATTGTGCAAGTGGACGAGCTGGTATATCTGGGTAGAATGTTTACTGCAGATGGTACAATGGAGGGCGAGATTGGAGGAAGGGTCAATGCTGGAAGGAAAGTGATTGAAGTATGTGGACGATAATGAGAACGAAAGCATCCTAGCTGCGAAACGAGCAATCTATAATGGCGTGTTTGTCCTGTCAGTACTGTATGGAAGTGAGACATGGGTACAAAAGCACGAAGAAAATAAATGCAGTGGTATGAGATTCTGAGAAGCGCATGTGGTAAAACGAGAAGGGACAAGATAAAGAAAATGAATGCATAATGATGGAGTGTGGAGGAAAAGACGATGATGGATAGTAGTATATACGTTGGTTTGGTCACATTGAGAGAATGAACAACGCAAGATTAACGAAGCAAATATATGTGGGTGAGGTTAGGGAAAGGATTAAGGTGTATGGAGTCAAAACCTGGTAGGCTGCGTAAAATGGCTGAGTAGAATGATAAAAGAAAAAAAGGATAAGGAGTTTTAAAAATAAAAGGGCATGTTAGAGACAATGTATGAATCTTGCGGAAGCTAGGAAGGTATGCGGAGGTAGTAAAGCATGGAAAAACATTGTGAACGAAAAACAAATAAGAGGAAGAGATTGTTTTTCTTCCCCGCAAGGGAAATGGCGTGAAGATTCTGTTGTTTAATTAAATGATGACCTGCTGTAGATAATAGTCTTGAGCATTTATTCAATGCGATTTTATAATTACCAGTAAAATTACATTTTAAGAATAGGTTCTAGAGTATTCTAAAATTCATTTGCAAACATCGTACGGGTAACGTATATATGAGCGCTGTCACATGATAGTAGATCATTGGTTATCGTGCTAGCATCAGCTATGCATGTTTAACATTAAAAATAAAATAATTACACAATGAATTATTGCTACTATTACAAAATTTGTTTTCTGAACGATAATCTGTTGGTATTGGAATTGGTTGCTATGTGCTGGGTAAGATTATTTTTTATACTTAAAAAATTAATTATATAGATGAACTTTAAATTTGACTGATTTAGGTTTGACAGAATCTATTACACATTACGTGCTGCTGTATGTTCACTAGGCATTTAGGTATAATGTTTATCATTTATCATAAATCCGTTCCTAATAGTTTATTTTTTAGAAATGGTTTTAATCGAAAACTTTGATTTAACTCTGACAATGGTTGAACATTTATATCAATATTATAGTGCCAATGATAATGTTAAAATCCGCAAATTTTATAACATCATTGATGCCAACGTGAGGTTAATTAGAGTATCTATTCGCGAAATTCGCGTCATTCATCATCGGAGACAAGAGGCATTTGGTGGCCACATACCCAAAATGGACCGTTATAGGGCACTACTGTAACATATAGGAAAACCAGAGGAAAGATCATCCATTGGCGGAAAGGCTACGGTCAAGTAAAGAGATTTGACAACTGCCTTTAAATCCAGGGTGCTCACACATTATCATTAATTTAGGACATAAGACGTTCAAGTAAGATTAAGGACATTTTTAACTTCACCGTCAGATTTTAAATGTAAATTTTAAATTTTGCGCTGAATTCGTGAAACCATGTATAAATAGTGATAATAATAATTTAATTCATAGGGAATTGAGTTTCATAACAAAATTCTGTAATATTCTAGAATGTAACGTGGAAGAAGCGAATGTACAAATTTTATTTAATACTAATGTAGTGGATTATTTAATGGAGCGGCTGCTTCAATTCGAAGAGCAGGATACTGTTTGGTCTGTATAAAAATTTTCTCGTTATCTGTGAACGTAAATAGTACAACGCTAATAAGAGCATCATCGTATGTAGATTTACTCCAAATAAAAAACAAAAAATCTATTGTTAACGCAAAAGTAATGATAAAGACCGTTTCGGGTGGGATTTAGCATTAGCCCTCTTCCCCGCTATCCTCCACAACGATCGCGCATCATCCTATCATTACTATGTCCAGATTAAATTTTGAAGACATGCAGTTTCCCATGACCTTAAAACAAATCTCTAAATGTTTTAAACAAAATCAAAGTTTATCCTTAACCGTTTATGCTTTCATTAGAAAAGCTGAAGCCAAATATATCACAGTACCGATGTACTTATGTGATGAAGAGAAGCAACATCATACTTAATTATTCATGATACAGCAGAATTATGGAATTAAGAGTGAAATAGATAACACTTCTAACTATGGAACAAGAACAACTAAATTTGATGATGAAAGAGTGCAACTTGATTCCTGTATGCGATAGATGCCTACACTACTTTAGTAATGAAACTAAGCTTACTAATCATGAATTAGAGTGTAAGTCAATTAATAAGTGTAAGATAAATACACCACAGGCCGCATCACATGCTTATTTTAAGAACCATGAGATCAAACAGGCTGCGCAATTTATCTTATATTGCGACTTGGAATGTTTAGTGTAGGATTTTAAAGATGGCGAAACGCGAAGTACCGTTAAGTATCAGAATCATAACGTATGTAGCATCGCATATTATCTCCACTGCACGTTTAACGATTCCTTATCTATCGGTTACATAGCGGCAAAGAGTGCATTAATTGGTTTACAAATGAGCTGATGGCTATTACAAGTGATCTACAGCAGTAGTTCGATAATCCGACACTGATGGAAACGTTAAGCGATATTCAAATGTTGGAATCTAATGCATCCACACATTGTCATATTTGCATAGATCACAATAATAATAAAGTGCGGGACCACTGTCATTTCACCGGTGTATTTAAAGGTAGAGCTGATCAAATATGCAATATAAGGTAAGGTCTAATACTGATTCTTGTTTTCTTCCATAACTTTTCAAGTTATGATTAGCATTTCATAGTAAGAAATGTTTCTCAAGGCATCCCCGATAAAACCACATTACTTAGAACTAAATAGTGCTACATTTCATTCACTAGAGATATGTTAAATATAGCAGTAAAACTTAGATTTGTAGATACACATCGCTTCATGAACGAGTCACTAGTTAAATTATTATCCTATTTATCGTGTATGATGATGTAAGTTGTATTTTAGGAAGAGGTAAACAATTCAGGCATTTCAAATATTTTTATTACAATTTTAATGTGCAAAATATGAATAGAAGTTTAGTTTATGTACAATAATAGTAATTTAATGCGATGATGGATCAGACTATCCTATAAATTTAATTTATTGATTTTTAAATATAGAATAATAACGAATTACCTGTATAATTAACAAAGGAAGGTTGAGCCATCATTTTGTAGATCATTTGTAGGTGCGTAGTGTTTCATCCGTTAGTAAATCTTTCCGGAAGAAATATACTATTTTCATCAGTTTCTACCACTATTTTACTTCCATATTAAGTATTAATTATCTTCAATCTAAATCTGTAATCAATAACCATATTACACACTTTTAATACAGGTAAAGCTTTCCCTCGCCAACTAAATTTAACTCCTTTAGAAGATCCTGAAAATTATAAGTGTATATACACGTTTCTTCACACATATGGTATTCAAAAGGTCTCAGGAGCCTGTATTCAAAGTTTTATGATAGCACCACTTGACCATATAACAGAAAAACCCATTAATTTTACTTGACGATATACATCTGAACACGGCGTTTGGATCGGAAGGTACAAGTTCAAAGTCTGCTAACGTTGTGACACCATCTATTGAGAACCAATGCCCAGGAAGTAAATTTTATACATTATCTGGGATCATATGGGCTTTGACATTTTATCGAACATAGTGTTTCTATGGTTTGTAACCAATTTCAACCATATAGGAAACGTGGTATGGTTCAATGTGTATTTTTATTGGGCTAATTGTTATTTTTATTCACATCAATGTCTGACATTTACCAAAAACCGAACTTATGCCAAAAAAATTATGGAAACGTAATTAATTACACGATGAAAGTCATCGATCACCATTCTATTACATCGTACATGATGTATAATCATTGCGATCACGCCAGCTAGACGTTATCAAAATGCAAGCAATTTCATTGATAGGGAAACAGTTGCTGCAATTGTGTAGAACATCTTCCACGTAATGTGCACTATTCGCTGTAAGTCAGCTCCTATTCGTTATTTGGTTTTCAATCCAATTACATTATTTGTTAAAGTAATGTGATGGAACTAGTCATATTGTTTATAATATACACAAGGCCATAGTTTGAGGCTTGGGTAAACTCGCAAACACGATTATATTTGTCGAACAGTAGTTTTTAGTGCACATAATTTTGATAACCTTTCAAAAATGCATAATTTCTTGATTAAATGGCTTAAAAACTGTTGGGAAGGTTGATTTTTAACCTTGTAATTTTCAAAACTTTGTATTTTAATTTTCTGTTACCTGTTGACCTTTTCTATTCGTTTCTCGTAGAATTATTGAACATACTTCGTTGGGAATAATTGACCTAAATATATTCTTCGGTGTATATAAAGAACTTAGTGCCGCCGCACCCGCTTTACCCCTCAAAATATTCCGACTGATTATTTGAGCCCTTGGTTGTGGCAGATCGCTCCATACAGTTCCATCCTTGCTTATGAAAAGGGTAGATTTTGAGAGGGGCCCCGGTTTTGCAGCTGGTTCCTCGTAGTCGCTTTCGTCTGAGGTGTCCTCTTGTTCCGCCACAAGTTCACTTTCAATATCGGACACTTCTCTATCAAAATCAACATTCTCCGGTATATATTCATCTCCTTCCGAAGGAACAAACGGTTCTTCATCAGACAGGTTATCTATAGCTGCTCTTAGTTCGTCAGAAGTTAATCTGAAACCAATATTAGAATTGTGGTCTTTATTATCATTATTTATTATTATTATTACCATTATTACCATTTAATTACCACTTTTATTGTTATTATTATTCATTTGAAATGAATTTATTTTGTATTTATAATTCATCGTTAGGTATATTTTGGAAAGCAAGAGCTTTATAAATGATTTACTTTCTTACCTTTTCCTCTGCCACCGCTTTGGTTGAGTTGATTCATTGATACTATATGTCATTTTTATTTCTAAACACAATAACACAAAGCACTTAGTTAGTTATACTAACACTTTAGGATGCATCAGGTTTGAGCTGCTCAACAGAATAAACGACAAACGCACTTTACGAGTGCACGCGGTCACGAACAAGTCCTCACATTCGTATAAATACAACCCAATACAAAAATATTTGCCTAAGCAATTCCGACAGATGTTTATTTGAAAACTAAAGTGCGTACAAACCTAATTCATTACAAGATTTCTATTAAAAATCATAACTAGTGCCCGGGTACTATTCCCGTCATTAAGCGGTGTTTTATTTCTCAGTCACATAAAGGCTAATTCAAGCTTTCGTAAAACTAAAATTCTTAGAAGATATGATCTATGAAACCTGTTGTACTGAATCAATTACAATTGGTACTCAGAATATATGAATAAATGTTGCTTAGATTATCTAGATCAGTTTTGTAATTTAAAGTACCTTGAGTACTGAAAATGTGAGTCATTTCAAGGAAAAGTCTGCTTCTATAATTAATTCTGTGAAAATTTTAACTTTTGGAAAGTTTGGATTGTGATTGTGTTTTTACTATGTTTTGCTAAAGCATAGTAAAATTTTCAAATACTTCAATAACTGTCTTTTTAAGTGGTCATTTTAAATTATAATTGTAACGTTGAATTCATTAATTCTACTGTACAGGGTGTCCTATTTTCGATGTAATTGGGGGGTTTTAGGTGTTTCTCAAATAGATAGAGTAAAATCATGGTCGGGACCCTTGGACCGATTTTTGAAACAAATTTAATAGTCTAAAGAACATTTCAATATTTCGACTCGTTTGGGAAATATAGGGTGTTTTTCGTTTTATGCCGTTTTCTTTAAAATCCCGTAACTTTTTTGTTTGTGAATATTTAAAATTTTGGTCAAAACATCTTTTGTGCCTCTTTTTATGTGCAATTTAGTGGCGTGCTCGATTTTTTTGTAACTTAATTTGTTTCCGAGTTACAGATCAAAGTTGCATTTTTTTTAATGGTAACCGTAGTTGGCTATGACTCCATTAATTAGAGATTTCTTTTAGCTTTCTAAAAATATAAGTTTCATATATTTATCTCGGTAAATAAGAAAATTATAAACGATTTTTTGAAAAACACCTCTTGAACAAATCACTTATGTATAGTATAGTTTCATATATTCAAAAGGAAGTATATTACTATGCGCAGAACTTATTTTAAAACTAGATAAAAATGTTCTCGTAGTATTTTATGCCATATTAAAAACTTATTGACTTAGGAAAAAATAACAACATTTTTATTTTATAACAGTTTTTTCTTATTTTAAGTATTGTTCAATCTGATGTCCATTATGATGTAAACAAACTTCACATCGGCGCGAAATACACTCAATTGCCTTAACGAAATGAATAGATGTATGCCTTAAATCTTCAAATGCTGCCCTGATTGAATTGACCAATTGTTCGTATGTTTCGTGGCGAGTATGATATATTTTATTTTTTAAAAATCCCCACAAAAAGAAATCCAGTATTGAAAGATCTGGAGATCTTGCTGGCCACTGAATAGGTCCGTTATTGCCAATCCATTGATTGTTAAAGTTTCGGTTTAAGTAATTTCGGACTAAAACAGTATTATGACTAGGCGCACCATCTTGTTGAAAATAAACATTTACCCTCTGCGCTAGTGGAATTTCATCTAGCAGTTGTGGAAGACAAATGTTTAATATTTCCATATACCTCTCGCCGTTAAGGTTGCCGTTAAAAATGTGGTAAACAAATCTACCCCCCAAAATAAAGCATGATACATTAAAACCAAATCTACCTTGATTTTGGCGTGCTAATGTTACAAAATTGTTATTTTGTGACCAATATCGATTGTTGTTGCGATTAAAAATTCCTGCACTCGTAATATGGCTCTCATCAGGCCAAATGATATTGCGCCCAAAATTCCTATTTTGTCTAATCTGTTCTAAATACCAATTACAAAAAATAATTCGCCGTTCTAAGTCACCATCATTAAGGTGCTCAAATACTCTTTTTTTGTGCGGAGTATAATTATATTTTTTTAAGATTTTTTGTACTCTTGATTTAGATACGCCAACTTCTGTTTCTATTTGTCGGCAGGAGGTATTAGGATTTTCTTCAACTCTTGCTAAAACAGTTATTTCGTTGTCTTGTTGGTCCATTTTTGCATAATTTTTGATCCTAGGCTTCTCAAAAGATCTGTAAGTTAATAGGTGTTCTTTTAATCTGGCGAATATATTCTTGTTGAGATGTCTTCGTTCAGGGAATCTTCAATAAAGTAGCTTTATTATTTTGTGTTTTTATAAATACTAGCATTATTAAAGTATTAAGCGCACAACCTACCTATTAAAATATGCCTCTGCAGCTTGGTCTGCATTAAAATTACACTGATAGTATATGCCAATCATATCTAACTTTTCAAAATTTTCATACTTCGTATTATTGACAGCCATCACAAAAAAGTTATTAACTTGAATAATTAATTATTTAAGCAAAGTTTTGAAACAATAAATCTAATCACATTTACGTTGCCACTATTTATTTATATGAAACAACTGCGTGAAATGTCAAATAACTAGCAACGAATGCGTGCAGTAAACAAAGGTTCATAGATGACTTGATCAAGAGGTATTTTTCAAAAATCGTTATAATTTTCTTATTTACCGAGATAAATATACGAAACTTATATTTTCAGAAAGCTAAAAGAAATCTCTAATTAATGGAGTCATAGCCAACTACTTAACTTAAACTTAACCTTCACGCCATTCCCTTGCGGGGTAGGCAAAACAATCCCTGCCTCTTATTTATTTTGCATTCACAATCTTTCGCCATGATTTCCTATCTCCGCATACCTCCCTAGCTTCCACAAGATTCATACATAGTCTCTGATATGCCCTTTTGTTTTTAGAACTCCTTATCTTTCTTTCCTTTACCATAGATTCTACTACATTCAGCCAAGTTTTAAGCGGCCTACCAGGCCCGGCCTTTCTCCTAACCTCTCCCACATATATTTGTTTCGTTAATCTTGCGTTGTTCGTCCTCTCAATGTGACCAAACCAACGTAATGTACAACTTTTATATCTACCCATCATCGTCTTTTCCTCACCACACTCCCTCATTATGCATTCATTTTTTATCTTGTCCCTTCTCGTTTTACCACATGCGCTTCTCAGAAATCTCATACCCACGGCATTTATCTTTCTTTCGTTTTTTTGACATACCCATGTCTCACTTCCATACAGTACTGATGGGACGAATACGCCATTATAGATTGCTCGTTTCGCAGCTAGACTCATGCTTTCATTTCTCATTATCGTCCACATACTTCCAATCACTTTCCTTCCAGCATTGACCCTTCGTCCAATCTCGCTCTCAATTGTACCATCTGCAGTGAACATTCTACCGAGATATACCAGCTCGTCCACTTGCTCCACAATTTCATCTTGCAGAGCAAATACTCTACTCTCCTTTCCACCTTCCCGATTGAACACCACAATCTTAGTTTTGTTAACGTTTACCTTTAGGTCCATGCTCTCACAGACTGTATCAAGCTTCCTCCGAGCGGTTTGCAGCTCATTCGCACTGTCACTTAATAAGACTATGTCATCTTCATACACCAGGAGTCGTACATTTACGTCACCAACCATTACACCATTTGTATCGTTACATGATTGAATAAGACATTTATCCATCTATACATTGAACAACCACGGTGACATCACACAGCATTGTCGCACTCCTTGCTCAATATTAAAGTATTCACTCACACCTCCTCTCACCCTAACACATGCCCGACTACCGTTGTATACTGCCCTTATTCCATTTATTAGACCCTCATTTACGCCATATTCATTTAATATTTCCCACAGCTTCTCTCTATTCACTGTCATATGCTTTCTCCAGATCTACAAACGCACAGTACAGCTTCCTGTTTACCTTTAAACACTTTTCGATCACCCGCTGGGGAGCAACCATCTGATCGACACATCCTCTCCCTGGCATGAAACCACCTTGCATATCCCACATCTTAGATTGTGTAGTTTCTCGTACTCTATCAATCAGTATTCTTCCAAATACTTTACCAGGTACGCTGAGCAAGCTTATTCCTCTGTAGTTCTTACAATCACTCTTGTTCCCCTTACCCTTATACAATGGTACAATGCTCGCGCTCTTCCAATCACTCGGCACTTTTCCACACATAAGGCATACATTGAATAATTCACGCAATCTTCGTATAAGCTTTGTACCACCATACTTGAGCATTTCAGCAGTGATTTCATCTACGCCTGCTCCCTTGCCGTTTTTCAACCTTCCTACGGTTTTCTCTACCTCATTTATTCCAATATCCTTCTGAGTTTCATTCATCATTTCTTCTATATTCTCCTTATTTAACCCTTCAGTCTTACGTTCCTCACTACTGTACAACTTTCCGAAATACTCTTGCCAACATTTCCTCACTTCACAATCGTCCCATAGTATTTCGTTTCTATCATTCATCACTCCTGCAGCGTTCTGTTTTGGGCCACGTTTTGTATTTTTGACCCATTTCCAGAAGAGTTTTTTGTTTCCCTCAAAATCATTCTGCATTTTCTCTCCTTCCACAGCCATCACTTCCTCTTTACTTATTCTCATTGCCTCCTTCGCTTCTTTGTTTCTTAATCTGTACACCTCATACAATCGTTTCTTCTCAGTCTCATTTTTTGCAGCAATCATTGCCATGTACGCATCTTTTTTCTTACTTGCTGCCTTTTTTACCGACTCATTCCACCAAGCACATTTTTTCTGTCTACCTACAATCACTCTTCCACTTATTCGCACGGCACAATTGACAACAGAGTTTTTCAAGCTTATCCATGCACTTTCAACGTCAGTGTCTTTTATTTGTTCGTTCCACACTGCTTCATTCACATTCAACTCTCTATTCACAGCATCTGCGTATTTCATTCTCGCACCATTATCCACTAGCTTGTCAACCCTAATTCTGGACGTTCGCACTACGTTTGCTTTCCTTCTCCACACCCACTTTTGCCCTAAACGCCCTCTCGATACAACCAAAAAGTGGTCCGATCCACACTCCGCTCCGCGCATTACTTTTGTGTCTTTCACCAGGTTTCTAAGCCGTTCATCATACACTATCAAGTCTATCATACTTTTAGATTCACCTCTTTGCCATGTATACATATGCACATTTTTATGTTTAAACCACGTATTGGATACAAACAGGCTTCTCTCTACACAGATGTTCAGTAGGTGTTCACCGTTCTCATTGATTCTTTGGTCTCCGAACTTTCCTACAACGCGTTCACTATGTTCTCTCTGTACACCCACCCATCCGTTCATATCTCCCAATCTAATCACTCTTTCGTTTGGCTTACATACATTAAACACGTTCTCCACTTCATTTCAGAAGTTCTCACGCTCCTGGTCTCTTTCTCCATTCACCGGTGCATAGCATGCAATAAGAAAAATTCTTCGAAACTCTTTCATTCTAACCCATATTACCCGGGGAGATACCACTTCGTACTGTTTAACACATCTTTTCGCTCTTTCAATTATGATCACCCCAATTTCTTTTGCGCCATGCACTTCCGTCTCAACTCCTGACCATAGTGCCAGGCTGCCATCCTCCATCTCCACAGCATCCTTTCCTTTGCGCTTTGTCTCCGATACACACAGAATATCAAGGTGTCTTTCATACATTACATTCTACGGTTACCATTTAAAAAAATGCAACTTTGATCTGTAACTCGGAAACAAATTAAGTTAAAAAAAATCGAGTACGCCACTAAATTGCACATAAAAAAGGCACAAAAGATGTTTTTACCAAAATTTTAAATATTCACAAACAAAAAAGTTACGGGATTTTAAAGAAAACGGCATAAAACGAAAAACACCCTATATTTCCCAAACGAGTCGAGATATTGAAATGTTCTTAGATTATTAAATTTGTTCCAAAAATCGGTCCAAGGGTCCCGACCATGATTTTACTCTATCTATTTGGAAAATTCCTAAAACCTCCCAATTACATCGAAAATAGGACACCCTGTACAGTAATGTTGGTTTACAATTCTCGTTTCGAAAGCTTGAATTAAATAAAGAGTCGTTTTCAGTTTTAACTAGACCGCATCCCGATACCATACTTTTATAATAATTACGGTCGATATATATATATATATATATATATATATATATATATATATATATATATATATATATATATATATATATAATATATTGCAATGACTCTAATATATAAAAATAAATATATCAATTTTAATAATTAATTCTTGTAATAATCTATTTTAATAATCAAATTATACTTCACCGAACTAGCTCAAATTATCTCATATAGGGGATAGAGTTCAATAGCTTTTTATGAATACACAAACTTGTGCAAATTCCACCAAAGACCGTTTCGTTAAATCAAAACCAATTTCTCTCACTCGTCTACTACTTTACTTATTAAAACGCAGTGTAGACATTCTCCAGTCTATCTAAATTTGCCCACTATAAAGAATATAAGCTTATTTACTCTTTCCCCTGTATTAATCTTATCTCTAACCATCTCAAATTCCCCAATTTAAGAATGAATATATTTTTTGAATTTACTGAATAAAATATTTTATTCTTTAATTGTCCTACCTATAGCTAATTCCTTAAATACGGGTAAATCATTGTGAAATTTTCCCCTACTACTATTATCTTCTATACTATATAACTCATAAGTTGTATCCCCAAAACATTTGTTCACTCGATAAGGTCCTTCATAAGGTAACAGTAGTTTCGCACACACTTTATGTACTCTATCTGCCACTGTTAATCTTCTTATTATTACTAAATCACCTTCCTTAAATTTCACTTTCTTCTTAATCTTCATCAACTGTTTCTTTTCGTGTTTAATTCAAAATGGTCCACAATCTATCCTTGACTTCTCGTATTAATTCTTCTACCTCCACTCCATCTTGTTGCTGTCTCCACGGTCTCTCTGGTACAATTTTCTTCATTAACGTAATCGGTGCCACCTCCGTTCTAACATTAGGCACTTCATTTATGCATTTTTCTATGATTTTCATAAAAACTTTATCACTTCCTTTATATAACGTTCAGCTGGATTGCCTTGAGGATGTCTTATAGAACAGAAATATACCTTAATACCACTCTCTTCAAATTTCGCACTTCTAAAATATGTTGCATTATCCGCTAGGATGGATTTAGGTCTTCCTATTTCTTGTATGAATTTTTCATTGGAAATTATAGCTTGACTTGAAGTACATGCTCTGCTCGGATGTAATTTAACAAATTTTGAGATGTCAACAATTACTAAAATATTTTTATTCCCATTTTGTCCAGGTATTAAATTCCCAATGTAATCCATCGCTATCATCTCTAACGGCTCACTCACTTTTATACTTCTAACAATGTTTAAATTCGTATGGTTCTTCACCTTCGCAACTATGCAGAGTTCATCATACACCTTCTCTTGTGATGCTAATATTTTTTCCCTTAAATCCCTTATTTTTGGTGAATCTTGTACTCTTATCATCTCTTGTGCTAAATAATTTGGTTTTATTTGTTCAAATGCACATACAAGTCTATTTTCTTTAAATTCTACATTATCCTTCCTACTTAAAGCATCAGCTACAATATTGTCTTTTCCTGGTCGGTGACAGATATCAAAATCATACTCCTGTAATAGCAGTGACCAATGATACATTCTGTGATTCGTAACATTTGTTGTTTTCATAAATGTAATCGCTGAATTATCTGTTTCGATTTTAAACTTATTACCTAATAAATAAAATTTTAACTTATTTACCGCATATACGATTGCCAACAATTCCTTCTCTGCTGTTGTATACTTAATTTCATGAACTTTTAATACTCTAGATAAAAAACAAATAGGAACGTTTTCCTCCCCCTGCTTCTGGCTGAATTCTGCCGCAATAGCATGATAAGATGTATCCGTCTTCAATATAAAAGGTAATTTGAAATTTGGGTGTCTTAAAATCATATTATCATACAAACTTCTCTAAATATTTAAAAATTCTGTTTCTTTCAAATCATTCCACTTCCATCTCACATTCTTTTTCAACAACTCTACTAATGGAATAGATAACTTGGCATACCCGGACACAAACTTCCGATAGTAATTTACTACCCCTAGAAAACCTCTTAATGTCCTCAAATTTCTCGGTCGTGGATACTCTTTCATTTCTTCTAACCTATCTGCATTCAACTTTACCCCCGTCTGTCCCATTTCATACCCATTCACTTTTTTCATAAAAAAAATAACACATATCCAAATTTAATTTCAAACCATTTGTCGCTAACGCTTCCATAATAATTTTTATGTGTGTGCAATTTTCTTCTACATCTTTGCCCAAATGGTAGCACTTTAAAATGAAAAATTTTACCTTCCACGCTAAAGCCTGTGAATTTTCGACATGATTCTTCTAATGGTATAAGCCAAAATGAATTCTTCAAATCTAATTTTGTAAATATTTTTCTGTCCCATATTTTATTCAATAAAATGTCCATGTTTTGTGGAGTCTCGTACTGTGGTTTGGATCTTGAATTCAGCTTCCTTGTACCCAAGCGTAACCGAATACTATCATCTTTCTTTTTTACAACGACCAATGGATTCAGATAACTAGTTTTGGACCGTTCAATGATACCATTCTCTAACACATCAAAAATTTCTTTTTTACTTGCTCCCTTCTTGCGTAAGGAATAGGATAAATTTTACTGTGAAAAGGAGTTTCATCCGACACTTCTATCTTGTGTACATACTTCTTCGCTAAGCTAGGTTGATCATCTATTAACACTAAATTATTTCTGATTACGTTTATAACATCTCTTTTGTGCTTGATATAGTTGACATCGAATTGTTCATCCCTAATAATACCTTCTAGCTTCAAATACCGGATATGCGGTTTATGTACATTCAATTTCTTATCATTTGGCTGTATCCAGTTTAATTCTTCTTTTCCTATTCTAATCTTCAAATTCTCAGCATCGATTGTCATTCCTAATTGTCTTACTAAATTCGTACCAATAATTATTTCAATCTTTAAATTGTTCGTTATAATCTATTGGATGTTGATAGTTGGTCTTTATGTTGTTTACGAGGAAGCTGTGTATGAAAAATCCTGTTCCTGTGTGACGTCGTTATTAATTGTGTTATTTTGCGCTTCTTGTGTCGTAGTAGACACAGAAATGTGGTTGTTGTCCACCTGCCGGTTCTGTTCATTTATCAATTCTTGATATGGCCGTCGACTTTCTCTTCCCGTTTCGTTTCTTGGTCGATTATCTCTATTATTATAATTATTCCCTCGATTATTTTCACTACTGTGGCCATTAAATCTTGTTTGATTGTTGTTATTCATCCTATTTCGGTCATACCGATTATGGTATCCTCCTCTTCTTTGCTGAAAGTTAAATTGTTCTCTGCCACTTCTATGATTGCCCCTATTATTTCCGTTATTATTGTACTCTCTTCGGTTGTTATCTCTATAATTCCTATGATTATAGTCTTTTCTCTCTTCCCAATTATTCCTATAATTACCTTCTCTTCTTTCATGGTTGCTATGATGCTGCTCATATGCATCACATCTTCTAATAAATTGTAACAGCTATGCGATGTCCCTTATATTTTGTAATATAATGTTCTCTGCCACATTATTTTCCAATTGTCTTGCTAAATACTGCACCATTTCCTGCTCGTTCATGCATGGTGTAAAATATCGCGTTATTTGGTATTTACGCATGATGTATATTTCCCTTGATGTTCCCTGATTCTTATCATATTTCGCCCTAGAACACTCTTCTCTAATAACATTCTGCTGCACGTCGCTCCAATATTGCTTTATGAATAACTTTTTAAATTGTTCGAATTCTGTGCATTGTTCTTGCACCAGATTGTGCCATAACTCAGCATTTCCTTTTAGCATTTTCTTTATAAGGCGCATCCTTTGTTTATTGTTCTTAATCTCTGCAAAATACTCCTCAATATTTTTAATAAATAGCATCGGTGATTCGTATTTTTTTCCTTCAAACTTATATGGTAGTTCTTGTTTCCACATGTAGTGTTCCCAGCCTATTGGTAATGTTCTCCCTGGCTCTCTCTCTTTTAATTCTTCCAACTCGTGATCATGTATTCTCAGCTTGTTACATATTTCTCCCATTTGCTTCTTGTTTTCGGTTTTATTTTTTTCTGCTTGAAAACAGATTTGTTCATTAACTTCTTGTATTTCCCGAATTTATTATTTAATTCATGTGAGGCTTCTTCTCTTAACCTGCTTTCAATTCGCACGCTCTTGTCTAATTTTATTAATTTCTCGTCAACTTCTTCCTTGTTCTCTATAATTGTCTCCCATAATTTTTCGTTTTCCCTATGCATGTCACTAGTTAATTCTTCCTTTGTCTGCTCTATTTTATTCTTATCATTCTCCCACTTACTCATGTGCCTATTCATGCTTTCTTCCAACCTTCTCATTTCTTCTTTCCTGTTCTCTTCTGCTTCTTTTCTATTCTCCTCAAGGTTGTTAAATTTTATTTCAATTTTCTCCTCTGCTTTTATTCTATTTTCTTCAAATTTGTTAAATTTTACTTGCATTTTTTCTTCGACTTTACGCATGTCCTCTTTCCGATTTTCTTCTGCTTCCTTTCTGTTTTCTTCAAGCTTGTTGAATTTTACTTCCATCTTTTCTTCGGCTTCTTTTCTATTTTCTTCTGATTTTATTAACACAGCTATTATCATCTCTGTATCCAACACTTTATTTTCTCTAACTGGACTCCCTTCTCCTTCTTGTTGTCCGTCCTGACCCTTTTCAATTTTATCCTGTTCCATTTTTTTCTTCTTGATAATTTCTTCCTCTTGTTTCTCTAAATTTGCCCGTAAATCTTTCCTGACCTAGTCAACCTTTTATCTTGCATGAACTTTACTCAAATATCTTATTCACCCTTCCTAATCGTAAATTTACTTATTCTAAATATAACAACAATAATAAAAAAAACAAACACTAAAATTAACAACAGAACTAAACTCAAATTCACTAATGTTTCTAATTTGCCAACAAATTAGGCCCTCACGTTGCTGCGCCAATAATTGTAATGACTCTAGTATATAAAAATGAATATATCAATTTTAATAATTAATTCTTATAATAATCTATTTTAATAATCAAATTATACTGCACCGAACTAGCTTAAATTATCTCATATTGAGGATAGAGTTCAATAGCTTTTTAAGAATAAACAAACTTGTGCAAATTCCACCAAGCCTGTTTCGTTAAATCAAAACCAATTTCTCTCACTCGTCTACTACTTTACTTATTAAAACGCAGTGTAAACATTCTCCAGTCTATCTAAATTTTCCCACTATAAAGAATATAAGCTTATTTACTCTTGCCCCTGTATTAATCTTATCTCTAACCATCTCAATATATATATATATATATATATATATATATATATATATATATGTATATATGTATATATATAGTGGTAAAAAATATACACTTACTGGATTTCTCAGTGGATCAGCGGTAAATGTGTCAGACTTCTAAATGAAGGATACCATGTTCGAATCTGAGAGTAGTCGACTGCTTGGGAATAAATCATAACATATGAATTCGACTCAAGTGCGAAAACAGTCCTTCTCAGGGCCTAATGACGGAAACAAAGCCCGCTTCCGAAACATCATGGTCAAAAAGCACAAACTGTGGAAATGGGCCGATCAACTCAACCAATATGAAACCATATGAAAATGTAAACTTTCACCATTACCACTCATAATAAAATACTTATCTTTTTTGGGATTTTTAGGGGTGTATTTAAATTATACAATCTTCGTCAGTAGTAATATTTGTAAGAATTGTGAAAAAAACATCTTTAACAATTCTTACAAATATTACTACTGACGAAGATAACTGTAAGTGTTACCGAAACGTTTAGATTGCATAATTTAAATACACCATTAAAAATCCCAAAAAATATAAGTATTTTATTAATATGAAACCATTGCTACAAAATACTTATAATACACAATGTATTGTTTGTAGTAACTATTACAACTAGTAATTAAAAATTATTATTAATTTTATTAAATACATAAATAAAAAGTTTGCCTCGAGTAGGATTTGAACCTACGACCTGTACTTTGCTAGAGTACCGATCTAACCAACTGCGCCATCAAGGTTCAAGCCCAAATCGTAAATTTTGCGTTTATGTATGTAGAACTGATGTCAATTCTAAATAAGTATAATGTTTGGACAATGTTTATATACGTTTATAATAATTGTGAAATAACTGTATGGTAAAGGTATAAATACATTTAAGAAATTTACAAACTACAATTGAAACATTAAAAGCACTTTCTGCTTCGTACGCTAATTAATATCTGATTATTCTATAGGATCACTAATCTTCATTCGTCTTGGAATCCTATCAATCACTTCAGGTAAGATGCATTCTGAATCAAAATCAGTTAATTTGGGTAGCATAGTATTTTTCCATAGCATCTTTATACGCTTTCTACGACAAAATCGATTTCTGCACAAAAATTATTGTCGCAAAATTTTCTGTCGGTAATATTTAATTATCCCTGGACTTGTTAATATTATGGATGAGTTTTTTAAATCCTAAAAACGTTAGAACCTAACAGTATTATGAGCCATCTTAAAGCAACTATTTCTCGTAAAATCCGCAAACTGTTCTGTAACAGACGGGAAACACTTTACTTTCACCTAATCCATCATCTTTTACCAAGCCATCGGGTGATGCACCTAAAAATGGATATTTTGAATTAATAAAAAAATACTGTTCCACGATAACGACGTATTTTATTGGATTTTGCAATGGCACTCTTTTTCTTCCATACAAAATCCTTTCTTGGTAAAGGAGACTTTTAACCATGTTGTGGCATTTCGTTATACGTTTCTTTCTTATCACTCAACCAAAAGTCGAAGCAGTTGAGTATTCTAGTAGTAGTTCCCTCCACTTTAGGTTATCGTGGTAGATGTTTGAATAGTATTTATTTTTTCTATGGTGCACACTCTTTCTTTTAATTTTTCCAAAAAATTTTTTTTCAGTCACGTCCGATATGGATACATCTGCCACTGCTACCTGTGGCCCATAATGGATATCCTCAGACAAATGAGAATTAATTTGAAAAACAAACGTAATACATACTTTTTTACAAACGAGGTTCTGTATAAATTCTCAAATTTTTCTATAATTATTTAATTTAACTAATTACTTCTTAATGTGAGGAGAAACTCATGTTAGCTGCGATATTTAGATCGCTTTCTACTTGTTTTGGGCACATAAATTAGGTTTTTAGGTAATTATTAGCATTCAAAATTCAAAAATTCGGATTTTTTCCCTAATTCCGCCCTACATGTTTATTTGTTACCAATTGTAGATCTAAGTACAATTTACCCTGAAGTTTAGGAAGACTCTAAATCCGAACTGTTGACGTTTTCCTAGAGAACTCCACCTATAAAAAAAGTTCTTTACTACTTAAGCTTGTTAATTATAGACACTGTAAATTTATTAAAATAAAAAAATAAATAAATTTAAAGCTTTTCACATAAACTATAACAATATAACAATAAAATATTTACGTACCTCGCTTCATTTAATTTATTCATAAAATGAGACCTCCTTGATCTCTTGCGGATCTTTGAAGCCGCAACTCCCGTTTTTGCCATTCGATTAAATTTACTCACAAAACACAAAAACTGACACTTATGGTTGTTTTCTAAGAACAATGTAAAACCATTTCTATGGATCATGCATGAATATATAGGCGTAAGTAAAAATTATAGGCGTGGCTAACGAAGGACGGACATATTATGCTTAATTCGCTAATAAAACAACTTTAATAACATTTTGTTCATAATTTTTTTAGAAAGTTAACCGCTCTCTTATAATTCTACGTATTTGCGTATTGAAAAAGATAGCTTTAACTTTTATTTTGTTACTGTTGAAACTTTAATTTCTTTTAATTTTAAACTCAGTTTTTTAATAAAAAATTATGTTTCAAAATGTAGTAACACTAACACAATGTCACAGTAATTAGGTTTGTTGTTGCAATTTTTTTTTTTTTACGTGAAGGAATTTCAATGATTAATTCTTTCTCTGGAATTGAATAAAGGGTTATTACTTTGTATAGAAAGTTTACAGGTAACGAATAGCCTTTCAATAATAACAACCGAATAAAATTGTACAATTTTTTTTATTATAAATATGTATTAAACGCGTTTCAGTACAACATATATCATTATCAAGAGAAAATATGTAAGTAAAATAAGAAGTAGTTATGGTAACAAACCATTAAGATAAAACTTGATACAAATTACCATTCTACACTTAAGATGACCGTTATGATGAGCTTATAAGATCTACCTATTTGTTTATTAAAAGTACTTCCTTTTTACGTTTATAGAGTGCTTCCAAAATATCTAATTCGTCTTTTTTATTACAAAAACGTAAACATTTAATGTTATTGACTAGTAAATGATTATTATAATTTGATTTGTCAGTGTGTTTATATTTGTTCCTTGTATTAAGATATCGAAGGTCCTAGGTGTTTCCCCAATGTAAACAGAATGTACAGTTTAATTACAAACACCTGACTTCAAAATGTGGTTAGCTAGATCTTTGGCATTACATCACGGAGAGAGCGTATAAAGATCCGTAAAACTTACTTAAAAGAACGCGATATGAACAAAATGTTTGCGATTATATGTTCCTTTAATAAAATTGTACGGCTATGCGTATTTTTTTTTACTATTATGGTAATGCAGTAAATATATAAAAAAGTATTTTATATTTTGTAAAATTTTCAATCATGTAATGTCACCGTGCCCTGAGGCGAAATTATTATTACCTGAGTGAGTATCCACAATTAACGCTACCTGATTACTGCATGACTAATTCATTTCTAATAATTCCATCTAAAACCCATTGTTGTTATTCATTTCTAGTCTGAAGGCAGCTATCATAGGATTGGGTGTAATTATGATTTAAAATTATACTTTATAACACAAAGTTGTGTGAATCTTACATAAATGTAAATTGCATTATTAGTTATTATATCTTTGCAGTAAAAACATGTCTGAGAAATGCACAAATTTAGGTGCGACTTACTTGAGGTTTGCCGTGTGTGTAAGCAAAGTCTCATTTTCTTCCGACAGACAGCGTAAGTGTAGGAATGTTTTAAGGTGGCGTCTGTAAGTGACATCCGTCATAAACGTCATGTGATTGAATTTCTCGTGGCTGAAAACGAAACCGCGGGGAATATTCATAAACGTTTGTGCAAAGTCGGAACATCTGCAGTCGACAGGAGTACCGTTGGTAGCTGGGCACAGAGGGTGAAAGCATCAGAGGGCGGTACTGCAGAGCTCCAAGATTTGCCGCGGGCGGGAAGGCCTCCCATGGCTGTCACGCCTGACATGTTGCAGCGGGCTGATGTTGTCATTCGAGAGGATCGACGCATTACTACTCGGCAATTCGCACTGAAGCTGTCGGTAAGCAAAGGAAGTGTGTATGAGATTATCAGTGAGCTCGGATACAGAAAAGTGTGTGCAAGGTGGCTTCCTCAGTATCTTAATGTCGATCACAAATCCCGAAGAAAGACGTTGTTTCCGATTTGTTGCAACGCTTTGAAGCTGATAGGGAGGCCTTCTTATCCTAGTTTGTAACAGATGATGAAACGTGGGTGCATCACTTTGAGCCCGAAACCAAAAGACAGTCGATGGAATGGCATCATGTTCACTCTACACAGAAGGAAAAAGGAAAAAAGGAAAAGTCATGATCACAGTGTTTTGGGATTGTGAGGACGTAACTCTCATTGGTGTGATGCTAAAAGGCGGTACGATTAATTCAGAAAGTTACGTAAAACATTAGTCGAACTTAAGCAGAGCTTTCGGCGACTACAGCGCCATGTCAACCCAAGGGAGGTTTTTATTCAGCACGATAACGTTCGTTCCCACACAAGCTTGAGGACGTCTGCACACACCACCAAACAGGGTTAGCCATCCACCCTATAGTCCCGATTGGGTTCCTTCAGGTTTCCACTTGCTTGGACTAGTGAAGAATGCCATTCGTGAAAGACATTTCGAAGAGGACGAAGAAGTGACTCACGCAGTGAAAACGTCGCTCCGTAGGCACAGTAAAGATTTTGACCAACACGGAATACATGCCCTCGTGTCTCGCTGGAGAAAAGCCGTGGAACTTGAAGATTTTGTTAAATAAATACTTTTGAAGTATTTTTTTATTTATTTATTTATTGGGCAACCCTCGTACATAAAATTATTCCCTCTATTCAAATGGATTCCTTTACATACAAATAATAAAAACTACAAAAAAAAAAGAATTAGTATCACATAAAAGAAATTTAATGGTTGGTATAACACAAAACTAAGACATATAAGTAAAGAATTATGAAAAAACTGTTAATTTTTGCACATTCTTTGTGGTCCAAAAGAAATTATTTCTGCAAGTAAAAAATATGCAAATATTTGTTTGCTATACTACATACGTCTATTTAGTAGTTACATTTCGATCTCTTCAATGTGTACCCCCCCCCTCCCCCCCGCTGGTATAGATGACAAAAAGCAAAAAAATATTCATTTTGGTAATGTGAAGTAATCCCTGCACCTAGTAATAATATTTATGGTTTTTTAGGCACAATTTTTGTGCTTCTTTCACGCAATCTATTTTACCATTGTCATATGCTTGAATTGGTAGGTTTTCACTTTTTGCAGAGCAATTGACTTCAATTACCGCGTAGTCGTCTACTAAACTATCAGGTAAAGACACCAGAAATGGAAATTCCTCATCAATGATTAACCCACTGCGTTGAACTTTTTTTTATGTTGGTATTCAAACAAAGAAATGGCAATTGTTTCGTGAATTAGACCAAATTCTGTAGCATGCGTTTTAGCAGTGGAGGTGCTTTTTTTCATTTTACACATTTTTTCAAATGTCGATGCAGTTAAACGTTTTTTCCGTTCCATTTTCCATTGCGCATAATTACCTTCTAACACCTTTTCTTCACATATAACTGCTCGATTAACGCTTTTCAATTCCTCCATTAGTTGGTTTATTTTTTCCGTATAATACTCCACGGTATTTCCTCAATTGCAACTTCAGGACCATAGTGTTCAACTGTCAGAGCAACTAACTTTCGTTTTGGGACACGACCCTGTATAAATAACATTGTATTATGATTGATTATAATGCATCCAAACGTTTGGCGGTAATCTGTGGCGCTTTAGTTTTTGCCTCTCGAAATTGTTGCAAGTATAGTGGTTTATAGTCCCCAAAAAATCTGGCCTGCATACCATACACAAAGTCACCTTTGGTGTTAAACGATAGAGCAGCGGAGTGAGAGAGAGAGATGGAGAGTGATAGAGGGGGGGGGATCGAGAGAGAGCGAGATAAAGCGAAACAGCGAGAGAGAGAGAGAGCGAGAGAGAGAGATAGAGCGAGAGAGAGCGAGAAAGAGCGAGAGAGAGCGAGAGAGAGCGAGAGAGACCGAGAGAGAGCGAGAAAGAGCAAGAGAGAGCGAGAGAGAGCGAGAAAGTGCGAGAAACCCAAGATAATAGCAATTTCTATACGACACGATCGGCGATAGATTGGTTCGCAGATAATGCTGGCAATATAGAATTACTGCGTTCGCCCACTCAATCTCCAAATTTAAATCCAATCGAGAACTTTCGGGCTGATATGGTAAGGAATTGGAACGATCACAACTACAAAGGCATTCGCGAAAGGACTGTTGGTGCTTTAATGTTACATGTTAGTATGATTTGGGAAAGTTTTCGTTTTGGAAATATTTGCCAAATTTTAATGGGCAGCATGCCTCGAAGCAGGCAGGCTTATATTGAAAATAAAGGATTTTATATTAATTATTAAACTATAATTAGATAGTATCATTTTCGGCGTACATTACTTTTTGTGCATTTTATGTATTTAGAACTGTTAATATAGACTAGAAATATTTTCGTTTGTATGTAAAACGAAATTTTAAAGTTAATCTTTATTGTCTTATTGCACGTTCAGTTGCTCAATCATGCAGATATTTTGAGTTGAATTTATTGGCGGTTCACAGATTGTAGTAAAGGATCTTTTTTTATAGACCTATATAATACGTAGAACAATGTCATTAATTTTGAGGAATATTACGATACCTTTAGTAACGTTAAATTTACTGATTCTTGAATTAAGCACTATTTTTGAAGTTGAGTAGCTAAGAGATTCTTTCGTTTAAGGTAAAATCTACGTAGAATTGTGATATTAACTAGCGGCAAAGCTCAACTCTAGAAATATTTCGTAAACGACTAGAGCGAATTGTGATCTTTTTAGAGAAATCATAAAGTAAATTTGTATGTTGGGCCAAAACGTATGTATGTGATGCAAAGGCTACGGCATTAGGGTTTTTTACTGAAAATGTATGTTTAATTGATTCTTTTACTTTTAAGTGAATAGTTTGCATTCTTGTCGTGCTAACAAATAGACGTTGTTCTAGACGTTACTATAAAAGAAATTTGAAGGAAGGTGGCGCTTCCTGACATTTTTATTATCGATTTCGTCTACGGGACTATGCTTCTGTCAGGATTGTGTCCGAAACAATCTTTGCTTTCCTTGAATATTAACTATTGTAACTCTTAATATTAAGTAATACCACAGAAGCTATATTAAGAGACATTGTATGCGAGCTAGATAAACGTATAGCATAATAATAATAATCATGATAATAAACCGTCAAAATAATTTTCAGTATGAGTGGTTAATTAAAGTTCTGCAAAAAAGAATACCGTACCTCATTTCATAGAGCGTAGTTTCTAATACTTGCATATTTTTAGGTATACCATTCCAATATTTCTTCGTGGACATCAAAAGGATTTTACGGAAAGTGCTTATGAAACTCTAAAAGAACACAAAACAAGTAATCTTGGTAAACGTACAAAAGAATTGTGGGAAATAGAAGTTAAAAACGCTAAAGTAAATCATAGAAATCCTTCACTAAAGAGAGTATTAATCAAAATGTTTAGATGGGATTATGCAAAAATTTGTTTTGCTGTTCTACTTTCTGATATTATAATTAAGTAAGTTCGAAAATTACGGTAAGGATAGATTAGTAGTAGACTTTTTAATTCTACTAAATAACGAAAATGAAAGGAATGTTTTGTGTTTAACCAATTAGAAACTTCGACTGACTAATAAAAGTGATATGTTTAACCATTGGTAGGTGATATCAATGTGGATTATTTAAAATATGATCTAAATACTAACTAATTTTGGATTTTGATTTTTTGTAATAGTTATTTGAATTTTTAGTTCTTATTTATTAACGTTGGTATTTCTTTTCTAAGTTTTAACGTTACGGATAGAACTGAAAGAACCTTAACTACTGGGATCATTTTTAATGTCACACGAAAGGTGATAGAGCATTTCAAACATTATTGAAATTCGAAACCGGAGTATACAACAAAAAATTACTTGGACAATGAACGTATGAGATTTTTAATCAAGTAGGAAACTTTGTGAAAACTGAAAATGCTTTAACTAAATTAAATCATGTATTCAATTTGATAGTATAAAATTTACGAGGTAAACCCCTTGTGAAAGGGGATGTATTGAGATGTATAAACATACATGCAACTTTAGCAAGCACTAAGAAAATCTTCTATTTTGTAGGTTTTGTAATTAAGAATAGGTAGAAGTTACACATACAGTTGCTGTGCCATTCCTAGACTGTGAAGTAAATACTTTACCAAATAAATATGTGTAATCATTCCGTCACAATTCAGAACGATTTCATATACAAATTAAAATATAAACTAAATGTATATAATTATACATTGAATAGTGTAAAGGTAGTGTTTTTAATGTATCACGACAAAATTTCACTGCCTTTAAATTGTACCAAATTCTCGTAGGTTCAAAAGTGACCTTAATTAGATTTTTAATAAGCATTTATACGTTTTTAGAATTTGCATATTATAATGTTTTTCAGAACTTTGCACTAAGTAACATTATAATATGATAAAAACTTTATTAAATTGCTACATTTGTCACTGCTACATTGCCTTCGTCTGTTAGAGGGTGCTCTGGAATGTCATTTTCAAAAGCGTTTAATAATTCTATTAAATATGTAATTATTTATTGCAACTAAAACAATAGTAGATTACATTACACGGTATTAAAGTGGAATTTTGTTGGCTTGCTGAAAAAATACGAGGACGCGCTAGCATCCAAGTACTTTTTCAACGCCTCCGAGTTAAACAAAAACACTTTCATGCTGCGTGATATTTTTTCTGAAATCGTTTTGAAAATTATTAAAAATTGTTAATATTATTTAAAAAAATAAGAGTTGAATTAATCAGAGAGATTCGACAAATGTATATCAACAATTAAAAGCGTGTTGTCTTAACGACAAGTAAATAAAACAAAAAATTAGTGAAAACATTTTTGCGGTTTGGTGTTTCCTTTCCTTTCCTTTTTGCGAATTTTCAGTAAATAACGATGCCCCCAAGTGATTTTGATTGTGAAATGGACGTTGAAATGAATATAACGGAAGCTGCAACGGCTGCTGTGGACGAGTTACTTCCAAACAAATCAAGGCAGAGGTATGAGAAAGAGTATGAAACGTTGAAAAAGTGGTGCAGCATAAAAAAATTAAACAAGTTACTGAAGACGTTCTTCTGGTATACATTGCGGAAGGCAGTCAAAGATACAAATCATCGACTCTTTGAACTACTTACTCAACGCTAAAAGCGATTCTTTTGGTAAAAGAAAACTTAAATATAGGTAATTTTACAAAATTGAAAGCGTATCTTCAAAACAAAATCGACAGGATACCAAGCAAAAAAGTCCAGAGTGTTTACAAGAAGTGAAGTAGACGATTTTCTTCGAAAAGCTCCTGATGATAAATTTTTAATGAAGAAAGTAAGCGATCTTATTTAAAAGTGTTTTAATTGATGTCATACTTATATTCGTTTCAGGTTGTATTAATTACTGGTTTAGCGGGTGCATGTCGCTGTGACGAGTTAACAAAAATGACACTTTGTCAGGTTGCGTTGACGCACCCTGTATGTAGAATGTTATAATGACGTGTATTACGTGTTTTAAGTACGAGTGTATTGAGTTTGTACGAAAAAAAAAAATTTTTTTTTTGTGTATGCATAGTGTGTGTGGGTGTATGATACGCCACTGGAAATGTAGGAGAAAGATAATTCAGTATGTAGATACGTGTATTTGAATGTTATAGAGACTTTAGTGTTGGAATAATTAGATTTTGATGAATGTAAATGTGAAGAGAAATTTGTCGATGGGACGATAATGTATTGCTTCTGTATTGCCACTATATGGAATGGAATGTTGGAAGATAAATGAGTAATCTTGGTTAGAAGATGTGAAGTATAAGTGTAGAATGTTTTAGAAAATATGTAGAGAAAGATTTGGGTATGTTTAAGTGTTAATTTAGAAAGTTTTGTAATGTTGTGCAATTGTTTTGAGAATATGTGTATGTATATGGGATTTGAGACCTTAGACGGTACTTATTTTTGCAAATGTTGCGGAAGGAGATCGAGCGCAGGTTGGAGATAAGTTAAAAGTTGTGTAATGGTCCAGAGTGGCTACTGAATGAATGTGGTGACGAAAAATGATTTCTTCATGAAGTAATTGTAAAATTTGTAAGTAAGAACAAATATGGCGATGTATTGTAATTACACGCGTGCTTGTATAGAGGAAGCATCTATTGGAACTAGAATTTTGAATGAATATTATTGGAGAATATAACGCGGAAGGAAGACATGTTTAAAGATGGATGACTGAAGTTATAAATAGGAAAGTCAGAGATTGACAGGAGTTAAGCTTTTTCGTTTTGGCTGTTGCCTGTGGTGAAGGTTGGCGGAAGACGCGCGCGAGGTTGTGTGATAGAATGGGATGATGTTGGAGTATATTTGTGAATTTTAATGAGGCAGTAATTGTTTAAACAACTGCGTAACCCGAACCGGGGATGAATCGTAAAAGACATTCATAAATAAAACAATAATAAAATTGAGTTGAAGATAAAATTAGTTTGTTTATTTTCAAGAAATAATAAGTGCGTAAGCAGATTTGAATAAAGTTAACAGTTGTAACGTTAGAAGTGTCAAGTTAGCGCGTGTTCTTGTAACGAGATTCAGCTAAAAGTATTTATGAGACCACCTGTTAAGTGAACGAAGTGTTCGTTGTATATTAAGCCAATGTTTAAGTAACGTTATATGACATTGAAAGTTTATTTGTATAAGGGACTAAATTGGTGTAAAGGTTGCTAGAAATTTTAAGAGGCAACCAAAGGTTTACCGTTATTACATGTTTGTGGGAGTAATAACCTCGCATAGTGAACTATTCGCGAGTGCACAGAGGAATAAGTTTTGTTGAGCATTTGTAATGTGCTTCAGGCAATTTTAAGGAGTACATATGGACTACAAATATTTGATGTACGAGATAAAGAACAAAGAAAATCCAAGGATTAATGGACGATTTTAAGTAAGGTTTATATTTAAGTACTTTGAAAATTTAGTAAAGCACGATTATCTCTTTGGTTTAGTTCATTTGTGTAATGTGATTAAATATTAATTAGCTTAGAAGCGAAAAGATAATCGTTCTCGAATTATGTTGTGTTGGGTTGTATAGTATTAAGAATTTTGCAGAAATTGGTAGTGGCGTGTGGTTTTGATTTTCAACCACGTTGTTGAGGTATATGTAAATATCCTTGTGTATGTAAACATTTGTTTTTGATTATTTTATACAGGACAATATATACTTATCGTTAAATTTTTATTCTGTTATTTATTTAGCCAGGTATGAAACACAGTTATAACATTTACTTAATTGGTGATCTTGTTTTGACAATTTTAAAAGTAAGCTTTGCATATTTTAAATTTGTTTGGATTTTTAAGATTAAGGAGCAACCGGAAAGGTTTATTAGCCAGGTCGATTGCAAAATTTTCATGTTTGTTTCATTAGCGCAATGCACAATTAACGGATCAGCTGTTGTCTTAAAAATGTCATTAAGTATAACAAGAGTTTTGAGAAATTATACAGGTACGGATGTCTATTACGATTCAGAGAGTTATTTTAAGTAAATTTATTAAAAGACATTGATCTTCTTTATTTAGGATTTAAAATTAATTACCGAATATTGAATGAAGAAATATTTTATTCAGCAATAAGTAGAAAGTTAACGTTATACATATACGAGGGATACGCAGAAAATATTCAGTTGCCGTATTATAATTTTTGTTTTGGATATTTTAGTTTACGAGGTGTATTCAAAAAGTTTTTAATAACCTGGGTAGTACTAAATTTAATTGAGTTTGAGTTGAATTGTTTGGGACGAGTGTTTGTTTTAGAACCTTCGTATAGGAGTTTACCGAGTAAGCACAATCCTACTTTCCACAATCAAGTAGGGTTAATTAACATCCAGCTTAAGACAATTATATTAGCAAAGTTTCGATTGTGGTGGCGCCTAGAGACATATTTTCCCGGACTGAGCTGTTTGAATGTAGGTGTAAGGAGTTTGAGCAGATTAATCATTCATTTTACTTATTATTTCGACCACGCCCATCTCCCTGTTAGCTGGCTTGGCAACCCGCTTACATTAGTAAGCATGCACGACGCCTAGTGCGGTTTGGACGTGTAACAACTTGATGACGTAGAAGATAAGGGTATTGTTTTAATTGTAATAATTCCCGATTCAAAAACTAAAAATGCAAGTCGCTTTATGATCGTTGATGGAAAAGGAAAGCAGCAAATCAACGTCGGCTAGTACCGAAACTATATAGCACTACGCCCTGCGCATACACCACATAGACGTTTATTTGTGGATTATAAAAACGGAAAGTGCAGCGTTCAAGCTGTAGGGATTCATACCGTTGGGAAAATACCTACCAAAGTTTCTTGGTTTGCCTAGTTTCACGGAGTATACGGGTGTACTGTTTACGCCGTACGTCGCAACTTTATTAGTGGACGCTGATGGCGATATAATAGATCTGAAAACGCATGTGGATGGAGTTCTACCAATGTAGCAGAAGGTTATGTAGCCGAATCGTTAGAAAATAAGGTAGTGGGATTCAAGAAGGGATCTCAGTCCCTAATAATCTTAATATTAACGAGTTGTTCATTTCGGAAGAGTCGAGAACCGAAAATTCCGAGCAAAATGTTGCTGCTGTTTCTTCGTTAAAAAATTCTGTTTTACCTGGGATAATTATCTAAAATGTTGAAAATTCAACAATTAAAGTTAATATCAAATAATTTTCTTATACTTAAGTACTTCGTTGTTAAAAAATAAAGTTTTTCACAAAATTGTCTATTATTATTTTATTCTATGAAAATGTTAACCTACCTTGGAAAGGAAAAATGACTAGGCACGAAAGTTTTACTTTCATGCCTAGGCATTAAAAACAAACTTTCGTGACTCAAATTAGTCCCCGTTTAGTAACTTTCATGCCGATTTTAGAAAAAATAATATTAAATAGTAGATTTCAAGTACAAGTAATTGTAATAGAGGCTCATTCTTTGTATTTTTATATTTTATGAAATTGTTACATCTATTATTCAAACGCTTCTCTCACTAGTAACGGCGATAGCTGAAATTAGGATCTTAAAACGAATAAAATTACATTTTCATTTTAAAGGTAACTTCATGCTTAGACTATAGGTTCGTAAAACTAATTTAGATGTCATAATTATATGTAGTTGGCCCATCAAAAATGATTACCCACCAGAATATATATTACAATCAAACAAAGAAGTGTAAAAATAAGTTAGTGATATAAACATTTAATTAAGACTATACAATTAATATGTAACGTAAAGGACACGAGTTTTGAGCGAAAGGTTGTCTTGAAGTTGTATTTGAATTTCGGCTCATCTGTCACATAACCAGTAAACAGGATTGATCGCCTTGGTGCAACATGATCAAGACAGAATTTAAATCAACTAATTTAAAATTGGCCGAAGTATTGAGTTCTCGTAAAAAACCGCCTAGAAGATCTCTCTAACGAACGGTGCAGATTATTGAAATAGAAAGGGTAGTATACTTAGTATACCTAAGAAGCAAACAATTCAGATGGAGGCGTTTTACAAAAAACATGGTTTTCATGACTGTAATGGATCACCAAACATATTTCATCCTGTTGTGTGTGCCAAAATGAAAGGTAATGGAGAATTTCACATTCGGAATACGGAAAATGTCCATCACATGGTTACACTCGAAATAAATGTTTTGGTAGAGTAATACATTTTTTGAAGATCGGTGATGACAGATAGGGAAAGAAGCTGAGATTTGTTTCAAGCAATGTTCTGGTATGTACCATGAGCAAGATGACGGTATATTTTGGTCTAATTGTTTATACACGATCGGCACAATAAACAATCAAAATTAAAAATGCATTGATTACCTGCATTTCTAATAGGTACACACAACTTTTATCGGAACTATATTTGGTTTTCAGTTTCAATGGTGTTGTTGGTATGGTAAACAAAAAAAAATATTTGTAAGTCTGGACAAAATTTAGTGAGAGTTTTTCCACTTAAATAATATCCGAAGAAGTATTCGAAAGCGAAGATAATAAAATCGAAGATTTTGCTGCCATCGGGTGCAATTTAATACTTCCCAAGAAAATAAAACTATGCTATGGGGCGACATAGACAACATTTAAAAAATGGTATGATAAAGGGCATGTCACTGTTTCTGAGAAGGCGCTAGTATCGTGTTTTGTTCAGCGGTACATGAACTTTAAGTCTCCTGACAGTCTTTGGGCCGAGTATTCAATGCACAAATCCACCATAAATTTGAGTGAAGGTATCGATATCTCTAAACACACTAACATTATAGCATTGTTAAAAGGTAAAAAGGTTGGTTACCGACCAAGGAAATCACAAGTTTGTCGCAGAGAAGACATGTATACATTTTTAACGGAAGCTCCTCACAACGATTTCCTATTAATGAAGGTATGAACAGAGAATAAAATTAACTTGTACCTAACTACATGAAATTTTAGTTACTTTTGCTAATGGGTTGTAGGCGGTGCGTCTAGAAGAAGAAACTTGATTTGACCGTTGATGATATAGAAGACCGAGCTTACCTTATTGTTTCCAAAACAAAAATAAGTATATAACGAACGTGTACAATTACCAACCATCGAACCGAGGAGATTCATTTTTGGAAATATTCAGAGGATATGCTAGTCTGCGACGTAACCGCGCTGATTCTATAGGGTGCAAATATACTGATTTAAGTCAACTTACCTTAGTACCAAGTTGCTCCCGTAAGGACATACGAGCCTTCAAAGATTTATTTTGTTTTCTATTTTGACGATAACTCATTTATTTTTTGAGTTATTTAATTGAAATTTGTTTTTTTTTAAGTTTTTGCCTTAGCTGAACATGTCTGTGAAATCAGTTTTTGTGTAAAGGATAGAGGATGCTTGCAGTAACCTATATATTGCATTAAAAATTATTATTTATTTTATTAAATAAATAAATAAAAAGTTTGCCTCGAGTAGGATTTGAACCTACGACCTGTACTCTAGCAAAGTATAGGTCGTAGGTTCAAATCCTACTCGAGGTAAACTTTTTATTTATGTATTTAATTAAATTAATAATAATTTTTAATTACATATTTATTTTTGAACCTATTCGTTCATAACAAAAACTTAAAATATATGTTACATTCTCGTTGTCATATTTTTTTTTGGTATGTGAAACATTTTACATAATGAGTAACTCTTTAAAAATGTCATTATACCTTTATAAAAGATATACTTGTCGCAAGTCGCTAAACTGCACCATTTCCAAGAAAAATGAATCTAAAATTAGTACTTTATAATTTCTATCAAATATGTTTGTTTTCATATTAATTAACTTCTAGATACTCCCAAAAAATTATGTACGCAAATGTACATGCAATAAAAAAAAGCAACCAAATTGAAAACAGAATAGAATGGTTAACAGACTAACAAGAAACTTGAACTAAAATAAACAACAAAACCATTAAACCAAAACATTACCGTGAAGTGGGGTGAAATTGATAAAAAAAATAAAATTTTTTTGATTAACCTTTTAGAACATTACTTTCTAATTTATTTCAAGTGTTTGATCACAAGTATCCTTGTTTTCGGATACAATCTTGCTGTTGCCAGAACTCAAAAATTAAATTTAAGTCATTAAAAAAGCCAGAAATTCCATGATCAATTTTATACATGAATTGGGGTGACTTTGATCACCATAATAGTGTTAGCACTAAAGTATATTGGAAGGTAATAGAGTGTGATCAATCTGACCCCGATGAAATTTCATTACTGCGTTAAGAAGTTATGAAGAATTTTAATTTTTGGGGTGAAATTGACCACCGTGGGGTGAGATTGAACATCATTTGATTTGTGCATAAATTCATTAAAAATGCAAAACATTTTAATTTTTAAAGATGTTTTAATAGAAAAGAATAAAAAATATTGAAACTACATTGCCCCAAAAATACAAATTTAAAATATACTTGGTATTCTTATAACTTAAAGGAAAAACAAAAGAAACTTGTATGTTAAGGTAGGTATTTGAAGAGTCATAAACAAATATAAAAGATTAAACCATGATGAGAAGGGATATTTACAATTCTTTAATATCAACTGGTTTCTGGAAGATATACCTAACATTATCAGCATTGGAGTCAACAGTGGGATCTGGTAAAATCGCGATAATATCTTCAACCTCTACCGTGAACACATCATTTTCTACAACTCTAAAAATTTCCTTAGTTTTGTCAACGGATTTCATACCCAAAACATTAAACTCATCTTCCGAAACCTCTTGTACAATAGACACATAACGATAGTTTATAGTATTCGGGAGTCCCCCACGTACCTTTACCAACAAATATGTGCCCTTTTTTATATTTTGCCGTTTAACTTCAAAATAGTCGATCTCCTCGTTATCTTCTAAAATGACATGAAGGTCTTCACTGTCATCGGAATTATCATTCGTGACTTCTGCTTATACGTCACTATCAGAACTACTAGAATCAGAGTGTTGAGCCGTAACACTTTTTCCAGCTTCGACGACGAATTTGGTGCACTTTTTGTTTAAACGAGTTGATGTATTGGAAAATCTTTGATTTTTCACATAATCGACCAGTAAATTTTGAACTGTAGCTTCTTCTGTATTTTCTCTTGGTAATTTATCCAACACGCGGTTTTTGTTCAATGGCATGATACCTGTTGCTTCAAATGAAGAGATGAGATCTCTCTTAATGGCATTTTGCTCATTATTTTTGGACACTTTGTTATCCATTCTTATTAAGGTTGATTGCAATAAGTGAGGAAAATATTTCTTATCAATGGAAGCTAACGTTGGATGTGTCTTTTTCCAATCAAGTAGGACTTCACGCCAAGCCATCTTAAAAGGTCTAAAAAAGCCCACATCCAAGGGTTGGCAGAGATGCGTGGCGTTTTTAGGTAAACAGACGAAGCTAATATTATTTTCTTGACATTGTTTGATTACATCTTCAGAAAAATGAGATGCCAAATTATCGCCGATTAATACCTTACGACCTTCTTGTTTTTTTGCGTGCGGTAAAGAGGAGGACGAAAACCAATCTGAAAATGTTTCAGTATCCATCCATCCGTGGCTGGTTCGATTATATCGAGCACTCGCTGTACAACATCTCTGCATACAACAGGGAGCTAATTTTGGGCCATTTTCAGTCCATTGATGCCACAACTTTTCGGCGCGGTATATAATGTAGGGAGGTAATAACACGCCGGAGGCAGATCCACACACCATTACTGAAGTTGCCGACTTAGTAAAATTGCATACTCTCTCGGGGTACTTTACTCCACAGTGATAAATTAATTTTTTGCGTCCAGGATCGTCTAATAAATTTGTTTCGTCGTAATTGTAAATATTAGATGCAGGAACATTCTTCAATGTAACTTCTAAATGACGAAAGTATTCTATTAGTATCTCTCTGGATACATCCGCGCGTGCACGCTTAATATTAGCAGCAAGTCGTTGGGTTATCTCATCCTTGTGTCTGTTCAAAAGTGAATATACCCAATCAACAGCAGGCAGGTTATCTTTGAATTTGGAAACCGAACGACCTTGAGTGTCCAGTAAATTTTTTTGCCAAATGTCGTATATCTGCCAGATTAAGGGGAAATCCCCACTCACCACAAGCTGCTGCACACTTAATAATACCTTTTTCTTCGTTTTCACTAAAAACTGCTTGCCCACCGTTAGATCTAATGTGACGCCCATGGTATTTATTGTTTAAAGTACCATACGGAATTTTATATATCTTGGATGCCTTTCGTAGACTCCACCCTTCGTCCGTTATTTTTTGTAAAGCATTTTCAATTAACTGCTCATCGTAATCTCTGTACCTCCCTGCACCTAATCTTCTTTTATAGGTCCTTGACATGTTTAATTTCTATAAAAAAATATATAGCACTTTAGCATGTTATTACAAAGTGTATCAAATTAAGGGCGTACCATTGCTAACTTCTGTTATTCTCTTTTGATCGTGTTAATCTGCGGAAAGATACTATTATTTCACTAATTTAACCAACTTCGTAGTAATAAGAAAGATAGCAATAGTGCGCACTTAATTTGCTACACACCGTTTAATATTAGTAAATGAGAATAACTCAATAATAACGACAAATGCCACCCGAAATTATGATCAATTTAACCCCGTTCTAATGATCAATTTAACCCCAATACAACGGTCAATTCCACCCCAGGGAGCAAATATTAAAATTTCAAACAAACCGCCAATAATCGAGAGGCACAATTGAGGTTATGAATTAAAAGCATGTCTATAGGTATGGCCTGCTGGTATAAAGCAAAACAATTGAATGGATACAGAGGGGGAACACAAATTTTTTCATAGGCACAATTACATAATAAGTTACTCACCTTTTTGACACTTAATATCACAATTATAACGATATGTTTATAATATTCAGCAACACAAGACCACTTCTGTGATTACTAAACAACAAGTTGTTTGTCGCTGGCGACGCGAGACGGTTGATATAACCGCGCCAAATTCATACTTATAAATTTCGGAAGTAGCGTCACCCCGTAAGATCAATTTCACCCCATTTCACGGTACGCTAAAGTTTATTTTAAAAATATTGATCGTTGGCTTAAATGGATTTCTAGCATCTTTTGGGTAAGTTTCTCCTTACTTTATGAAGTGATGGATGCTGGTTTTTAATGCTATTTGCAGCTTGGTTAATTCGTTGCCACAGTTCAGCTCTTGTATTAACTTTTTAAATTTTTAAAAAGTTACTCATGTCAAATTTTTCACTTACCAAAAAAATATGACAACGAGAAAATAACATATAGGTTGCTGCTAGCGCCCTCTACACTTTACACAAAAACTGATTTCACAGACATGTTCAGCTAATGCAAAAACCTATAAACACCAAATTTCAATTAAATAACTCAAAAACTAAATGACTGTAAAAGAATAGAAAACAAAATAAATTTTTAAATGATCGTACGTTCTTAAGGGAGCAATTTGGTACTAAGGTAAGTTGACTTAAATCGGTATATTTTAATCCAGAGAAGGTGCCCATTCGATTCAGGACACCCGTAGATACTGCTTTCCGAAATATCATAATGTACGGTGTTTCAATGAAGTTGTTGATAGAAACACTGTCGGAAGTATCTCGTCTAAAATTGCTACCTACTGAAAAAAGAAATTCCGAATGTCTACACTAGGCATTCGTTTATTCGGACGTCCGCTACATTATTGAGGAATAAGGGGGTAGATATGCTGGCCTTGACACGACACGGGGGCTGGAAACCGCCTAGTGTTCCCTAAAGCTGCGTAAAGAAATCACGCGAAAATTTTCCACTAAAATTTTGCACAGCGAAAATAACTGTGTCCATTTTGTACAGCAGCTAGCGCCTGTTGGTTCGTGTTCTATGCCATAAAATTCAGTGTTTAATAATTCAGTGTTTAATAACGTCGCAGTTGCAAACAATACGGATAATTTAGCTGAAACCGAACTTTAAAAAATTAAAATACCGTTTATTTTTATGTTCATTAGGATTAAATTTGATAATTAATAATTTTAGTTGATATATGTTCATTATGAGAAAAGTATTTGATTATTTAGCAGTTTAACAGCGGTAAGTTCAACTTACTGTCCTTAGAGCAAAGCTTATAAATGGAAGAAAACGACCGATCCAATAAAAAAATAGTTATTTATGTTACAAGGCCAGAAAATTGTTGTGTATGAGTACGAGTAAACCATTATATCGTGAAGTGATACACAAGACTTTTTGTGTCGACGTCAACAAATGTTATTGAAATCAATAAACAAAATTGTTGTACTTGTATGTTTTATAGACTACGTTCCAAATTTGTTTTGGAATAAGGAGTAAATTGTAGATTTAATTAATCAACTACACCACACATTTCTTCTGCTTGGCGACCTCAATACTCATAGTGCTACATAGAAGTCAAGGCATTTGGATTCAAATAGAACAATTTTGCAAGATATTCTGAAGAAAAAATTTAGTTTTATTAAGTGCTTGCGAAGGTAACTTTTTACTGCGAGAAGTAACCTATTCGACGTAATCGATTTGTCGTTTTGTTCCCCATGCTTGGAAATGAGGTTTAAGTATAAAGCGCTAATTCAAGATGTTTAATCAGATCATATCTCCATTAAAACGACAATTTCCAACACACCCGAATAACGCAATCACAAGAAAAGGATAAAGAAAGACAATTGGAATAAGTTGAAAGAGATTTCCTCCAGATCCAGGGGGAATCTAACTTATATTTTAATGGAACAGATGTTGGTACAACTTTTTAAGCATATCTTCAATATATGGTTTTGCGTAAAAATTGTGGAAATTTGAACACCCTGTAGTTCGTTCAAGTAAAAGCTTTTATAATTTTTTTATATTGCTGTAACAATTAAATACATTTAATCATCACAGCGTTTCAATGATTGAAATAAACCTTATTTAACATATGTGTCGTATATGTTTTCATTGTATCATAAAAATTGTCATCTTTAAATAATAACAAAAAAGTTCTAATTATTTATTGGATTTGTTAATGAGTGAATCTTTCTTCTTTGAAACATATTTACTAAAACAGCGAGCGGCAATGTATCTTGATTTTAAATTTAATGATACGCAAAGACATAAGATATCATTTCACTTAAAGTATTCTCCATTAAAACAACGTGCTTTAATATTTCATACCTGTTGAAATTACGTTGGCAACACTGACAACTGACAGTAATCAATATAACCTAAAAAATACAATTGCGAAATAATTCGTTACTCGAATTTTGTAGGCACCTTACCAATTTATTGACATTATAATGATTTCTAGATGTAATTTGTAGTTTATAAGGAAGTAAGACGGACATAATAATGGATGCGTGCACGTACACGGTAACGCGATTAGGATTTCTGTCATGTCAAATGTCGATTACGATGAATATTCTATCAGTTCTGTCACTACAACGAATACCAACTGTAATTTAGTGTTATTTTTTCCGGCCTAGGGCGGAAAACGCATAGTTTCCGGATACAGTTGCGGTCTGCATATGCCCTATTACAGATCGAAGGCACAACAAATTTATTTTTTTTCTTAAACCTTATTAAGAGCTAATAGGTATTATCATTGATAATTAAGTTCGTGTACTTACACTTTCAATTTGTACTATACACATATACATACCTATACGAGTTTTTTTTTTAATTTTAGGCCCGGTATAGCAATAATGTTAGGAAGGTATTTATCTTCTTATGAACCTACAACAGATTCCACTAGCAATAATAATTATTTATACGCAAACACAGTTGGATTTCTAGGATTCTACTTGCTCTACGTTTTAATGTTGTGTCCATATATAATGATGATTCATAATTTGGACATTAAAATGCGAATTGCATGTAGCTGCTTGATATACAACAAAGTGTTAAAGTTGAATAAACGCGCACATAATGTTACTCCTGGTCTAGTTATTAATTTGCTTTCTAATGACTTGAACCACTTTTATACATTTGGACTATGTTCAACTCATGTGATCTTTGGACCAATTCAAATTATTCTAGTCACATATCTAACTTATTTGGAAATTGGAGTGTCTACATTCTTTGGAGTAGTATTATTAATCATGTTTCCTCCTTTATTTTGTAAGTATCTACTTTCTTAAATACTATACCTCCTTTGAAGACACCGCTGAGAAGTTAGATCTAACCTAACTACTTAAAACACTGTTATTTGTCTTTATATGTTGCTTTTATAGTTCTATTGGGAAAAATTTTGGTGAAACATCGTACTAAAATATCAAGGCAAACTGACGAACGGATTCGATTGATGAACGAAATTGTAAAAGGTATTCAGGTTATCAAAATGTATGCATGGGAAAAATACTTTTCAACATATATTACCAAAGTAAGGAAACAAGAACTAAAATCAATAAAGACGTCTTTGTATAGTAAAGGATTATACCACTATCAACAACTTATCCTTACTACATTAACGTTTACCGCTATTGTAGCTTCAGTTCTCATTACAAATGTTATTATTGCAAGTAGAACTTGCGCTGTTATCAGTTTATACGCTTTACTTTCACAGACGATCGTTGTTCACTTTCTGCAAGGTGTTGGAAACTTGGGTGAAATTAATGTAGTTTTAGGTCGAATATTAGTATTTCTTTTATCTCAAGAAAAAGAGCTACAGCCGCATACAAGTACGGAATATATAGTTGGTATAACTAACGGATCAGCACAATGGGATGCTTCATTTGAATTTAAAAAGATAAACCTTTCTGTTCAACCATCCTCTTTAACAGCAATAATTGGACCTGTCGGTAGCGGAAAAAGCAGTCTCTTGCAAATTCTACTGGGCGAATTATCTTTGAGTAGTGGTGAAATGTGTATTAGTGGAACTATAAGCTATTCGTCTCAAGAACCTTGGGTATTTTCTGGTACTATTCGACAAAACATTTTGTTTGGTTGCAAAATGGACGAAAAGCGGTATGGTATGGTTATCGATATTTGTGAATTGAAACATGACCTGACCTTATTTCCACATGGCAACCAAACGGTTGTTGGAGAATATGGTGTTTCGCTCAGTGGAGGTCAAAAGGCAAGGATAAATTTAGCCCGTGCTATTTATAGGGAAGCTGATGTTTACTTATTAGACGATCCTCTGTCTGCCGTTGATATCCAGGTAGGGAAACAAATATTTGAAAAATGTGTTTTGGGATTCTTGAAAAGAAAAACTGTATTGTTAGTCACTCATCAACTTCAGTATTTAAAACATGTAGATCGCATTGTGGTGCTTGAAAGTGGTGAAATTGTGATGGAAGGGTCGACTAAAGAATTGGAAGAATCTAATCTGTATTTTATGAAGTACGTAAAGCAAGATGAGGTTCGCTTAAATAAAAATATACTTGACGTACAAGAATTACTAGAACCTGATAAACATGACACAGAAAATAAAATCTTAGAGAAAGATTCACACAAAAAGAAATTTAACACTTGGGAAACTTATAAATACTACTCCCTTTCGTGTCGAAACTACTTCCTCATCATTTCAGTATTTTTAATTTTCGTAACCGTACAAGCAATTGTCAATGGGTCGTATCATTTACTTAGTTATTGGTAAGTGTTTATTAATATAGGGTAAAGCAAACTTTCCATTCTTTTAGGATAGCATTGGAGCAATCTCAATCAAGTGGACATTTTTTGTTACGTAACACGTTTATTTACGTTTATTTAGGCATAATTATAGCTGCAGTTGTATTTTTTCTATTGCGAACACTAGTCTTTGTAAACTTTACAGTAGCATGCTCAAAGTACATGCATAATGAGATGCTTGATAGTGTACTAAATGCTAATCAAAGATTTTTTTATTTAAATTCATCTGGAGGAATACTAAACAGATTTTCTAAAGATGTGGGCGTTACTGATGAATTGCTACCAAACAATCTTATGACAGCATTACGTTCTGTTTCGCATATTTTTGGAGTTTTAGCTATTATATGGTCTGTCAATCCATGGTTTATTCTTCCTTCTGGTCTACTCATATGTAGCGTTTATTGTGCAAGAAAATTTTATTTGAGAACAGGTCTGAAATTGATGCAGATGGAAGGCAGATGTAAGTATTTTTAATACACATTTAAGCATGTTAGTTATATAATGCAAATATATTTATGTATTTCTGGAACAATATTCTAATATTCCAGTATTCTGTTTGATACGTTTTAGTTTGTGCACACGATTGATCTAAACCGTACGTTTTTATAATTGTAAACATATTCTTTGTGTGAGCTGATTATGACTTTGTTTGAAATAATGTTGCCTATTTAATAAAAAATATGTACATGCTTTAAATTTTAAAAATATTATTATAAATGGAAGTGCTTCAAGTAAGTTAGACGCCGCAGAAAGAGTTTTTAATACACTAAGATTTGGCGTGTAGAACGAGAAGAGTACAAAAAAATTTGAGAGTTATAGCTACAAGCTGTGGAGTCCTCTCTGGTCAGTGCCAAACGAAGCACGTCTAAAACTGGACAATTCCCGTTTATATCTAAAATCTTTACCAAAAAGCCTACGTATGCAATCATGCCTTAAATGAAGGTGACTATGCCATCAGAATGTAGTTCTCCTAGTGACATTAATTCCAATAGAGACTAAGGTGTACAACTACATAATGTTTCACATTTGACGTTTTTAAAGAATTTTCTAGGGAAAATAAGCTTTCATCTTGCAACTTCACTTACCTTTCATGTACCTTTTGCAAAGTGTCATCAAGGAAGACAAATGGCAGGGGTTTGTCAGAATTAAAGTTCTTTATATAGTGATACAGCAAGGCACTACGTATAGTAAGCACATGGCTCTGATCACACAACGCCCGTCTATTGTCCATACTTCGTACTTAATACCGAAATGTCTAATTAACTGTGCAAGCGACACCCTACTAATGGCTATGATTTTCTTTAGTAAGGAATCTAAAGTTACATATTCCTTTCCTTTATACATTTGCTATATGGTATCTCTCGCCACTTGTTTTAAATAAATTGGAGGATGTTATTCCGTTTTTTGTGCGTAACTCTTTCAACAGTTTTTTTTTCAAAACTGGTATAGCTTCAGCAGTTCCTTTTTGTACCGCAAGTACTGCATGTAATGATCCACGATCCAATTAAAAAAAGTTGACATTTATTCTTTGTTCTGGACTCGCTATAGTAAAAGTAGTGTTCACTGCGCAGTTGTGGCTTGTTCGTTTTTCTACATTAAGTACTGTGGGAGTTTATTGCGCAATTCTAATATAACTTGATTCTTATTACTTATTTATTGAGTATGAATATATAGCTCAATCAGATGTTAAGTATGAATTTGAGTAACTCACTTACCGTCAAAAATCAAACGTAACTTTGCGCTTAATTTTTATAGAAACATTAATAGGGTACAAAATATTAAATTTAAACATATACAACTTAATGCAGCTTGAATAGATGGTAATCGTGTTAATGGTCACGTGACGTGATGATTTGCACAGAACCAATGGTATAACAGCAAGTCCATTATTTATTTATTATTAACCATTCCAACAGTAGTAAATGACCCTATAGCAGGAATAGAAAATACATAGCAAATAGAATTAAGAAAAAAACAACACAGAATTTAGTAAAATTGTGATATCAATGTAAATATGAGATAAGTAAAAATAAATCACAGCTTAAAAATGTTATGCAGTTACAAATAAATAATAAAACTAACCTAGCCATGAAAAAAAGCACATAAGAGAACAAAAAAAAATTATTTTTTGCATAACTCTAATACACCTATTCTGTCTTTTTTCAATTGCCCCATACCCTCAGAAAAAAATTCCTTCGGTAACCCTGAAAAATATTCTCCAATAGTTTCATTGAGTTCTTCACCAGAATCAAAACGCCCCTGGGAAGCTTTTTTTAATTTTTGAATAAGAAGAAGTCTGACGAAGCCAGGTCGAAGCTATAAGATGCATTCCTCTATAAACCCACAGTCATTGATTATCTGCTGAAATTTGATTGCCTTATGAATCCGTACCCGACAATTATCGTGCAGCAACAAGTTTTTTTGTGGATAAGAATGCAGGCGTTTTTAATTTTTTAAATGTGTTTCCGTAGGCCTCTTCATTTATGGTAGACCCCCACGACCTATATTCAATAAGCAAGACTCTTTTTCAGAACCCCAGAAAGCAGTTGCGTTTTTTTCCAGAAAATTGTCTTGGCCTTTTTTGGTGGTGGAGATCCCTTATGAACCCACTGCATGGATTCTTGCTGAGTAGGAGGGTCCCAGTGATGTACTAAAGTCTCATTCCCGATAATAATTCGACAAAAATATTTTGTTATCCCTCTCCAACTCGGCCAAATTTTCTTGTGAAACTTCTTTTCTGTACAGTTTTTGTTCAGGTGTAAGCAATCTGGGTATCCACCGTGCAGACCTTCTTCATACCCAAATCGTCATGAAAAATTTTGAGGACACTTGTTTAGGATATACCGACTTGATTGGCAATGACAGAGGTCTTTAAACGCCAAATTTTCGACTTTTCGCAGAATGTCTTCAGTTCGAGTTTCAACAGGTCGTCCGGAATTTGGGTCATCATTGATTGATTGATCTCGACCCCACCGAAAGAGTTTAGAATAATATTTTACTTGAAAATAGGATGGTGTATCTTCCCCATACACAACAACCATTCTTTCATGAATTGCTTTTGGACCATTGCCTTGTTTTGTCAGGAACTTTATTACGCTGCGATGTTCAATCTTAGGTTCACTCATTTTATCGACAAACAGACTGTCTCAAATCTCTGTAAACAGCACAATGTAAACACAGCTTAGCACAACTTCTAACAGTGATAGCAATTTTTTAATAATCTGTTTGACGTTATCACTTTTTTGTTTCATGGCTAGGTAGATAACATAAAAATACGCCCTCTTATCATTAAACAAATCAACATTATGCTTTTTGACCAATGGGTCAGCTTATACATACAGTTTTAAACATATACGGTCTTGATCTACATCTAATACTAGGTACTATAAAATTAAATTTTCAGTAATAATTGCTCGCAATCTATTTGATAATGTAGAACTTTGTAAATAGTAGTAACTGATACCAATCTGCGCCTAGTTTCTGATCACTGCATATCAAATTTTTTATGTTGAGTGTCATATGATACTTGGTTCTTAAAATTTGGAAAGATTCCATACTTTTTATAGTGTATGTGTCTTAAAAAACATTTTTGGCTCTTTTCATTAAACCAATCTTTATGTGCGTACAAGGGGTCCATATTATAGCGGCGTACTCGAGTTTGGAGAGAACATAAGAAGTGTATAGAATTATTGTGCATTTTGTAGAAAAGTGTTTGCTGTTTCGAAAAACCCAACCTAACTCGCGATAAGCCCGTTTTGGTGTATATGTTGATTGAAATTAAATTTGGTAGTAAAAGTTATACCCAAATCATCGATTCCTGAAACTGTTTGTAATTTAATTTGGTTTATGGTAACTTTTTATCAATATTTTTACGACTGAATTATATTAATTTGCAGTTGTTTATGTTAAGATTTAGATCATTATCGGTAAACCAATTCGACACACGGTTTAAGTCGTCCTGAAGGTCTATGTAGTCATGAATATTATTAATTTGTCTGAATTCAAAGCGTTTTTTAAACCCCACGTTCATTATTCTTCCAGTTAAGATTCGAGGAACCTTAATAGCTCAGAACTAAAACCATAATCTTCAAGCTTTATGAGAAGAATTTCAAAACTAACTTTATTGAGGGCTTCCGCAGCGTCCATATAAATTAAGTCTCTTTGCTGTTTATTCCGTAAATTTTCCGTCATTTTGTCTGAAAAAGTTAGTAGACATATGATTATAGACCTTTTAGGTAAAAATCCATGTTGATGTTTCGTAATAGCAGATCTAACCTTACTAAGCATTAGCGTGTGTAAAATATATTCAAATATTTTACTGAATACGTTCAGTATAGTCATGGGGCGGTAATTTTCAACAATACCAGTGTTCCCTGACTTATGAGTAAGTTTAATCCAAGCTTTTTTAAAAAGTGATGGAAAGGTGGACGTTTTTAAACTTCAATTAAACATTTCAGATGCAGGTTTGAATGGTTTAATGGCTTTAGAGACCTGATCAACAGTAATATTCTTAATATTGGTACAATTAGTGGCATAGTTCAAAAAACTACGCATTTTGGTATTGCTACTATTCTTAGAGTATACTGAGCTAAAGTAACGGGCAAACGCGGTAGCTATCATGTCAGTAGCACCGGTACTCTTGCCGCCATCTTGTATTTTTGTGACCTGGGGCACATTGGCCTCCATTTTCTATATGGCCACGTGGGGATCGTATCCTTCACCCCTTTTTATGGCTTCTTTTCGGGGGCCATTTTCACACCCTCGAGGAAATTTTCTCCCTAATTAGAGCCCTTGTGTCAGTTTTGTCAGTTCACTCTTTTTTTTATGGCTTCTTTTCGGAGGCCATTTCCAGCCCTTGATGGAATTTTCACCCTAATTAGAGCCCTTTTGGTTGTGTTAAGAACCATTTTGTCAGTTCACTCCTTTTTTAAGGCTTCTTTTTGGGGCCATTTTCAGCCACCTTGATGGAATTTTCACCCTAATCAGAACCCTTTTGGTTGTATTAAGAGCCTTTTGGCAGTTCAGCTCCTAGAAAGCGAAAATGCGTGCGCATACAATGTTCTGATTAGGGGCCCTAAGGACAACCCTTTTTACCTAATTAGTTTCTGATTGGTTCTTAGCCCCACCCAGCTTATGAGCTATGATTGGAGGCTGAAGGCTCTGCAATGGTTACTGTGGGAAATTTGAAAATGTTCTAAGAAGGCCTTAAAGCTATCTCATAAGACAGCTTTAACTTGTGTTAAGTCTGCGCCCTCTTGTCATGGCCCCTTGGCTGGAAATAGCATTATAATAAGGGACTCTAATGATACCCCATAAGACAGCTATAAAACTTGTGTGTTGGCTTTGTCGTGGCTCTCTGGCTGGATACTTTATAATAAGAGCATTATCTTATGAGACATATAAGAACGTTTGTCAGATCTACCTTTGTCGTGTCCCCTTTAAACTTGAATTCTTTTACATCAAACACAAAACACAAACACACAAACACAAACACAAAAACACACAACACAAAACAAACACACAAACACAAAAAAAACACAAAACACAAAAACAAAACAAAACACACAAACACACAAACACAAAACAAAACACAAAACACACAAACACACAAACACACAAACACAAAACACACAACACACAAACACAAACACACAAAACAAACACAAAACACACAAAACACACAAACACATAACACAAACACAAAACAACACAAAACACAACACACAACACACAAACAATAAACAAACAAACAATAAAACACACAAACACACAAACAAAAAAACACAAAACACAAACAATAACAAAAACACAAAAACACAAAACACAAACAAACAAAACTAAACAAAAAAACACACAAACACAACAAAACACAAAACACAAAACAAAAACATAAACAAAAATAACAAAACACAAAAACACAAAACATCAAAAACACAACACAACACACAAACACACAAACACACAAACAACACAAACACACACACAACACACAAACACACAAACACACAAACACAAAACACAACACAACAAACACAAACACACAAACACACAAAACACAAACACACAAACACACAAACACACAAAACACAACAAAACAAATAAACAAACACAAAAATACAAAACAAACACAAAACACAAACACACAAAAACAAACAAAACACAAACACAAACACAAAACACAAAACACAAACACACAAACAAAACACAACACACACAACACAAACAAACACAAATACACATGACACACTACACACACAATAACACAAATAGACAAACACACAACACAATCAATTACACACAACACACTACACTACAGCACAACAACAATCACACACACACACCACACACACAACATAACACACACACACAGCTACACACAACACATGAACACAGCACACATACACACATACACACACACACACACAACACACGCACACACACACATCACAGCACACACTGACACACACACACACCAGCAATCACACACACATACGACACACGCACACACACACAGCACAAAGCACTACGACATCACCACACACGCACACGCACTAGCACACACAGCACTACACACACAGCACACACGCACACAGAAACACGCACACACGACATATTTCTGAACTATCGTTCATAACAAAACTTTTACTAATTAGTTTCTGATTGGTTCTTAGCCCCACCCAGCTTATGAGCTATGATTGGAGGCTGAAGGCTCTGCAATGGTTACTGTGGGAAATTTGAAAATGTTCTAATAAGGGGCCTTAATGCTATTTCATAAGACAGCTTTAACTTGTGTTAAGTCTGCGCCCTCTTGTCATGGCCCCCTTGATTGGAAATAGCATTATAATGAGGGGACTCTAATGATATCCCATAAGACAGCTATAAGAGCTTGTTAGGTCTGCACCCTCTTGTCGTAGCTCCCCTTGGCTGGATATAGTATTATAATAAAGAGGCTCTATTGCTATCTTATGAGACAGCTATAAGAACGTGTGTCAGATCTGACTCTTGTCGTGTCCCCTTTGGAAACTTGAATTGCTTTATCATCAACACACAACACAACAAACACACAAACCCAAACACACACACACAAACACACAAACACACAAACACACAAACACACAAACACACAAACACACAAACACACAAACACACAAAACAACAACACAAACACAAACACAATAACACAAACACACAAACACACAAAACAAAAAACACACAAAACATACAAACACACAACACACAAACTCAAACACTAAACACAAAACAAAAACACACAAACACACAAACACAAACACAAAACACACAAACACAAACACACAAACACACAAACACACACAAACACAAACACACAACACACAAACACACAAACACACAAAACACAAACACACACACAAACACAACAACACAAACACACAACACACAAACACAAACACACAACACACAAACACAAAACACACAAACACAAACACACAAACACAAACACTAACAAAAAACACACAAACACACAAACTAACACACAAAACAACAAACACATACAAACACAACAAACACACAAAACACACAAACACAAACACATACAACACAAACACAAACACATAACACAAACACACAAACACACAAACACACAAAACACAAAACAAAACTACAAACACACAAAACAACACAATACAACACAAAACATAAACACAAACACAACACAAAACACACACAACACACAAACACAAACACACAACACACACACAAACACACAAACACACACACAAAACACAAACACACAAACACACAAACACACTAAACACACAAACACACAAACACACAAACACATAAACACACAACACACAACACAAAACACACAAACACACAAACACACAAACACACAAACACAACAAACACAAACACAAAACACACAAACACACAAACACACAAACACAAACACACACACACACACAACACACAAACACACACACAAACACACAAACACACACACACAATATACACATGAAACACACACACACACACACACACACACACACACACACACACACACACACATTACACACAAAACACACACACACACACACACACACACACACACACACACACACACACACACACACACACACACACACACACACGACACAACACACACACACACACGTACACATCACACACGAAAACACACACACACGCACACACGACACACGCACACAAAAGCACACACACGCACACGCACACAACACACGCACACACGCACACACGCACACACACACACACACACGCACACACGCACACACACACACGCACACACGCACACACAACGCACATGCACACACGCACATACACACAGCACAGTGCACAATCACATACGCACACGCGCACAAGCGCACACTGCGCATACGCACACACACACACGCACACATACACACATCTCGCAACACGCAAACACACCACACGCGCACATATTTACTTTTGAACTTATTCGTTCATAACAAAAACTTATAATTAATAATTCATACATGTTTGGATAATGGTAAGTACACAAATAGGCATGTAGTTAAAGTAATTCTATCATCACCGGATTTAGATACAGGAAAAACTCGACCACATTTCGAAAAATCAGGAAATTGGTGTGTTCTAAGGAGACGTTAATCCGGTCCGGCGAATTAAAATACACCTGTTACGGAACGAGAACGTGCTAGCAGATATCCTGAACGAGAGCACTATAGAAGAGTATGCCGACAATGAAATATTCTTCGTTTCTAAACGTATTGCCGTTTAAAAAAAGTCACGAATTTCATTTCAATCAGAAGACTTGCGGTAAGTAATGGAGACAATATTGTAAACGTTCTTGCGTACGTGGAAACGGATCCGAATTTAAGCACAAGAGAAACTTCCATTTCCTTGGTGTAGTGGTTACTTCGGTGTTACGAATTTTAAAAAAAATTGAAACTGTATCCCTATCCCTATCCCTATCATGTAGCTTTATACCAGACCGTATCACAGACTGCTTGACTACTGCTATTAACCAAGAAAGATGTGTAACAAAAATCTTCAATTCAAAGTTAATTTGCATAATGTGCACTATTGGTCACAAAGAATTCCTTATTGGATGCGTGAGGTGGATCATCAAAGCAGGTGAGGTGTAAAATTGTGGTGCGGAGTTTTAGAACAGAATTATCGGATCGGTTATCTTTAATAGCCATCTAAACGGCCAATCTTATTTAAATTTTATAGAAAATAACTTGCTTGTCTTTCAACTAAAGTATGATATCAACATGAATGGATGCATAGCACACTTTCCCAGAGTCCTTGATTTTTTAAATGTTACGTACCCAAACTGCTGGAATGGAAGGGTGGTTTGATTTTACGAGCAGAAATTGAAACAGCTATTAGTAGTTCTAAAACAAGAATTAATAGCCGTAATTTGCAAAACGGAGCACATCTTGAGCATTTAATAAAGCCTATAAATTGATCCGTTAAAAAGTTTTCCATTGTTGTTTTATTATTTCTTATGGCCGGTTGGCCTTTAAACATGGTCCAAATTTGGGCTTTTATACACTTGGAACCAGTCCTAAACATAGATCAAGTGTGAAGGGAGGCACAGAATATGACAAATTACATCACTATTACTAATCCAACCTTTCAAACGTACGAAACTATGACAACAACCAATTATTCAATTGGTGCTAAAAAAATTATTCTTTTCTCAATAACTCTGAAACGAACGAAGATATCTAAGTGCGGTTTTTACTGTTTTCTTTCAAATTCAACCTACTTTCTGATTATACATAGTATGATTTATATTTACCGGGTAAAATAAAAAATAATTGTCATTATTACAAATTGGGCCTTCTAGCAATTTTATTAGGAACTATTGTGTAGATACGACAATTAAAATTACTGACCTATTTCTTTCAAACAATCTTAATCCAAAATGATGCGGAATTGTCTAAGCTTTCTAATAATGTAAAAGAATTTTAAAACCTGTTTTTCAATTGCGCCCCTTGCGGCGAAATACGGAACTTGATATACACGATTTTCTGGCCACTTTAAGAATTTTTGTGTGTATATTTGTACGTCCAGTAGTTTTCGATATATGGCCTGTGGCCGACCTTAAAGGAACAGCTTGTATATGTTTTGAGATGTGTTTTGTACAATTAATGGAAATGTAAACAAACAGAAAAGGTAAAAATATCCGTATCACGACTGACTTTGCAACATACGCATCAGAAATATACGTGTAAGCTACATCAGATTTTTTAATTCTATGGTTGAGTAAAGAAAACGAAAGCATAGAGTCACTGTATTCATAGATACAAATGGGTAGATGAAACATATTTACCTTTACTTGCCGTTCAGTGAAACAATTAGAAATGGGACATAATTAAGCACTGAATAAGGAGTTATCATTTTATTTGATATTAAAGAACTGGCTGAGTCACATGATTGTTTTTGCAGGTAAATTGATTTGTTTGTTTAGGAAACACGTGCAGAAAAAATATTTTTTACACGCTAGCAAATGTCAATAGAAAGCTAATCTTGTAATTATATTTCTTTATTCACAATTGCTGTACCAGATAATTGTAGCAAAACACGATTAGTAAAAAAATAATACATGAGATGGTATTAACTGTTAATATTAATAACAAAGATACAAGAAGAACAATTACCTATAGTAACATCTGGAATTACTGATTTTAATTGAATAATTAAATTTGAAATGCAAACATTTGAAGTTATTACACTGGACGCCGGAGACAAAGTGTACGTTCAAGTTATTACAGAAACATCAGAAGCATTACCTATTATTTTCTTGGAAATTTCAACTTTCCTTCTTGCAGATGTAGCCCTCTGCTACCTATGAAGATTTCCAGCCTCCGCGGCGCTTTAGGCTCAGAAGATTTGCTCCAACATTAACAAGTAGTGTCGCGGAAGTACGACGATAGCAATGACCAGTAAAAACGGAAGGATCTGACAGTTTTACACAATGTCCAATTTGTTGAGGAATATTGCCAAACGTGTTCATACCTACAGATTGAGCAGTACATTTACCTTCTTTATAATTAAAAAAAAACTATTTTTAACATTAAAAGGACGTAACGCCCTGTTTTTTATAAATCTGTGTTAAATTTTCTTTGACTTCTGCTGTAGAAAACGTTCTTGTGGCCTCATACTTAAGGTCAAGGATCGTTAGCAATAAAATTATATCTTGTTCTATGAAATCCGTTACAGTCATTTTACAAAGTTCATCCCGAAGACAAGCCTCAACCACTGCCAGGACTAGAGCATCCTGTAATTCAAATGATACATATTTATAATCATAATACGAAATCCTCACATCAGCAAAGCTTCATCAATAAAAACGTTTCATCGGGCATTTCCTCCAAAAACATATTGATTTGTTCTCTTGTGAAATGACGTTTTCTTTTACCTTAAATACCTAATTACGTTTCAAGTTCGTTTCTAACTTGACAAATTTGATATGTCAATATTATCTTGTAAAACCAACGTACTCTGTGAGTCAGATCGTTAGTAATAAAACTATATCTTGTTCTATGAAATGCTACAGTCATTTTACAAAGTTCATCCCGAAGACAAGCCTCAACCACTGCCAGAACTAGAGTAGCCTGTAATTTAAATTATACATATTTATGACTATAATACGCAATTCATATCAAAACCTTCATCATTAAAACGTTTCATCGTTTTAAAACATATTGATTTGTTCTCTTGTGAAAATCTGCGATTTCTTCACCTTAAGTCCACCGAATTACGTTTCAAGTTCTACTCTAACTTGACAAATTTGGATATGTCAACATTACTTGTAAACCAACGTACTCTCAGAGTCAGGATCGTTAGCAATAAAATTATATCTTGTTCTATGGAATCTGCTACAGTCATTTTACAAAGCTCATCCCGAAGACAAGCCTCAACCACTGCCAGGACTAGAATATCCTGTAATTCAAATGATACATATTTATGACTATAATACGCAATCATATCAGCAAATTCATCATTAAAAATTTCATGTTTCCTCCAAAAACATATTGATTTGTTCTCTTGTGAAAATCTGCGATTTCTTCACCTTAAGTCCACCGAATTACGTTTCAAGTTCTACTCTAACTTGACAAATTTGGACATGTCAACATTATCTAGTAAAACCAACGTACTCTCAGAGTCAGGGATCGTTAGCAATAAAATTATATCTTGTTCTATGGAATCTGCTACAGTCATTTTAAAGTTCATCGAAGAAATACTAGAGCAGCCTGTAATTTAAATTATACATATTTATGACTATAATACACAACCCTCATATCAGAAAACCTTCATCATTCAAAACGTTTCATCGTTTTCCAAAGACATATCGATTCGTTCTTGTGAAAACCTGCGTTTTCTTTACCTTATGTCCAGAATTACATTTCAAGATCGATTGTAACTTGATAAATTTGCATATGTCAACATTATCTTGAGAAACCAACGTACTCTCAGAGTCAGGGATCGTTAGCAATAAAATTTTTTGTATGGTTCTCTCGCACAGTTCCGGTAGTTCGTATACTTTTCTCTCTCAAAATAGTTAGCAGATCGTAAGTAAAAATAATTGTTAAAATCACGATGTGATCAGTAGGTTCTTTGACAAACATTAAGATCAATTATTGCGAACCCAAAGTGTGGATTTCAACCTCACATTGGTCGATAGCACCACAGTAAGTATTAAAGGCATAAATAGTCTGATCTACATTACATCCAGTCTTTATCGTCGAAGCGTACTGGTTTACCTTTGATGAACTGTTTCGCAGAATGATTTCGAAAATATCGTACCATCGCTTCATCAATGGACATACATTGTAACTTTTTATTCAGTAAGTTCATCAATCTTTGCACATTTTATCATTTCTGTCAATCTGGGTGTTATCTGCCAATTGTATATATTTTTTTATCTCCTCAAACCTATTTCTACTAATACAGTTCGAGACAAATACAACGTTCACGTCTTCGTCCAAACAGCAATATAAACGCGCACGAGCTAATGTAAGATAACCACTAAAAAGGAGCACACCTACAAAAATCTTGATTTCATCACTAGTAACTTGAAAACTGTGATTATTGCTGGCAATATTTGGTATATTTGTTCGTTTGTTCAACTATAGGATTAACAACTTGTTCATCAAATAGTTTTCAAACATTGGAATGCATTATTCTTTATCGCTATCATCACATCGCTACTTGAACCTCTCTGGAACATCACGGCGAAGATGAGCTGTAACGAAATCATCTTCATCAAACTCCTCTTCATCAGTTTGGCAATCGGGTTCTGACGGAATAATTACCACACCAATTTCTGAGTTTGAGAATCTTACATTTGCTATGGTGTCTTCTGCAGACGCTAGTGTAAATTTCGTAGAGGTTTTCCATAATAAAAGAATTCCTGTAAATATAGAAGCTCTTTAGAGCACGAGAATATGCGAAAATATATCCTGCATCTGCCCATTGTACTCAATCGAGTACACTCATGTTTACCTCAACATAAAATAAGATGTGATAAAGTTTTTACTTACCTTACAAAAGAATCTTGTTTTTACACCTATGTTTGTTATATTCAACGAAAATAAATTTCCAAATTTGAAAAGAAACTATAAATTTGAATAATATTATCTGCTTGTCACCATTCAACACACAAAACTTAATGCACGTGTCCCTGTAAGTTGCTATTATCATAATGTAGAATGAAAAAGGTGTCTATTAGAATTTACGCAGAAAACGGCAGGTATTACGATTTTGTAATTATACTTTACATTGTTAACGCATGGATACCCCCCCCCCCTAGGGCTAAAATTTAAGTATATTGAAGCGAGTACAACGGACATAAGTGGATTAAAATGGATGGCCTCGCATCAAGAAATGTGTAAACAGTACGTTTATACGTTTATACTCGTTTTTCCCGTTTCAAAGTACCAAAGAACGTAATATAAAAAAAAGCTGGATTATATGCACGGAAATGCGACAAATTACAACGTAGTTCTGTGATGTACCACTAGGCGTGTCAGCGCCACGCCATTAGTTGTGGGTCGTACCAACAGCGGCGGGCACGCTGAAAAGGTTTTGCTTCTATTCATTAACAGATTGCGCGAATAAACCTAGAAACGTAGTTCGTAACTTGAACAACTTTGCGCGACCAGTTTTATCCATGGAGGAGGTACAGCGGCTATTTAAATTTAAAACTTCTTTATTTAAAATAAGCAAATAAATTGCATTTTTTATCTACAAGCGTGATTTAAACAAAGACATCAGGTCACTAGTGGCATTGGTGTGCATCCGAGAAAAAACATGTTTATTAAATGAGCGCACGCACTTAAATAAGACAAATGGCTTATTGTATCGAATACTTTCATTAAATAATAACAAGCACGTACGCACACAATCCGTGAATTGAACAATTTGTTTGCTAGAATACATACCAGCTATTAAAATTCAGTAAAACGAAGTTAGCGTGTCGGACTGCTTTAGTGGCTTTGTACATAGCATTAATGCAGTTTTAGGTTTATATCGAACAAAATAACAGTTGGTATCACTTTTTATTAACAGCCAGACTAAATCAGGATGTTATATAAAATTTATTTGGAATTAGTTTTTTTTGTTAGTATGCTCATGCTTATGGTTAGTATTTTACTTATTATTATATATATATATATATATATATATATATATATATATATATTTAAATAAGACAATTTTTCTTTAAAACTTGTGTAAATAAACGTAAAAATTAATTCAACGTTTCGGGAACGTCCTTTGTTCCCTTTGTCAAGAATTTATTTGACAATTACAGAAATTGAAATAAGGTAACTATTTTAACAAGTACAAAATATGAAACAGGTAACTAATTTAAATTTAATCTGGACGAGTGTGTTTGACTTCGGTAGTTGGTCTAGTATGTGATGTAGAAGGTGCAGAAGTGGGGACGCCAGGAATAGTTGCAGCATAAGTGTTTGAAATTTCTAGAAGATTTGAGTTGGTTGAAATGTAGAATCAACTTGTTTAATGATATTCTTCCAAATTTGTGGCATTCTAGAAGTGTCATCTCGTTTATTGAGGGCGTTTGGTCTTCTTTCAATTTCAACTGCTTCTCAATAATTCTTGCTTGTAAGGTATATAGAGGTGCAATTAAACGGATATTGTTGGTATTAATTTGGTGTCCTGTATCTAAATGATGTGTAGCTAAAGACGATGAAGGATTGTGCTGTTTAATTGCTAGTTGGTGTTCATCGGCTCTCGCATATAATATTCTGTTAGTTTGTCCTATATAAGTTCTTCGACAGTTGTTGCACGGTATCTCATACACTTGGCTTTCATTAGGAATTTTGTCTTTGGGGTTTCTTAAAAGTTGGGACAAAGTTGAATGTGGTTTGAATACCGGTCTGAAGTCGTTTTGGGAAATTTCTTTGCTATTCTGTCTGTAATTCCCTTTATATAAGGTAGAATAACAGGAATCTTCGTTCATTGTTTGACAAGTTATTATTTCTTGGTCTTCTTATTTCGTTGGTAATTTTCAATATTTCTTGATCTTTGTATCCATTTTGAACTAGTATTTTATTAATAGTCTTCATCTCTTCCGTTCTAGAATTTTGGTCAGATAAGTGGTAAGAGCGGTATATCAAGATTTCATAACGCTACGTAATTGACCAGGATGGTGATGCGAGAGAGAGTTCAAGTATCTATTCGTGTGTGTTGGTTTTCGATAAACTTTGTGTGTAAATTTACCATTAGGAAGTCTTGTTATTAGGGTGTCCAAAAAGGAGTGAATATTTTCTCTTAGACAAAGAAACAAAACAGAAACTAATTCCAAGAGAGAAGAGTTCAAGAATCCCCAAAAATACATAAGGAAAACTGGCCATTACGCCCTATCGTCAGTGCATTCAATTCTCCGACTCATGACCTTGCTCATTATCTAACCAAAGTTATTCAACCGATTTGTGAAAATGCTGTATCCTACATCAAAAACTCTTATGATTTTACACAAACTCAAAATTGTACCCTTGGCTCCAAATGACATTTTAGTTAGCTTCGACATAACGTCACTTTTCACCAAAATACCTATGAAGACACGATGAAAATTCTAGAAGAAAACACTCAATAAACCAAGACATACTCAAATTGATAAACCACTGCATGCACTCAACCTATTTTACATATAAAGGACAATTCTACAAGGAAACTCAAGAATATCTATGGGCTCGCCACTCTCCAGCTTTTGCGAATGTATATATGGAACATTTTGAAACCATTGCTTTAAATTCTGCAGATTTAAAACCTAAATGTTGGTTTCGTTATGTTGACGACACATTTGTAGTTTGCCCCATGGAAAAGGAAACTTGAACCACTTTCTAGACATATTAACAACATTCACGACAACATCAAATTTACTATGGAAGTTGAAGAAAATAGTTCACTCCTTTTTGGACACCCTAATAACAAGACTTCCTAATGGTAAATTTACACACAAAGTTTATCGAAAACCAACACATACGAATAGATACTTGAACTCTCTCTGCATCACCATCCTGGTCAATTACGTAGCGTTATGAAATTCTTGATATACCGCTCTTACCACTTATCTGACCAAAATTCTAGAACGGAAGAGATGAAGACTATTAATAAAATACTAGTTCAAAATGGATACAAAGATCAAGAAATATTGAAAATTACCAACGAAATAAGAAGACCAAGAAATAATAACTTGTCAAACAATGAACGAAAGATTCCTGTTATTCTACCTTATATAAAGGAATTACAGACAGAATAGCAAAGAAATTTCCCAAAACGACTTCAAACCGGTATTCAAACCACATTCAACTTTGTCCAACTTTTAAGAAACCCCAAAGACAAAATTCTAATGAAAGCCAAGAGTGTATGAGATACCGTGAAACAACTGTCGAAGAACTTATATAGGACAAACTAACAGAATATTATATGCGAGAGCCGATGAACACCAACTAGCAATTA
>JARFJB010000806.1:3164846-3264846 GCA_036346205.1 Vesta saturnalis
GTGTGCGTGTGCGTGTGTCGTGTGCTGTGTGCAGTGCGTGTATCGTGTGCGTTCGTGCGTGTGCGTGTCGATGTGCGTGTGCGTTGATTTGGTGTGGGTGCGTTGCTAGTGCGGTTGCGTTGTGCGTGTGTGCGTAGTGCGTGGTGCGTGTGCGTGCGTGTAGCGCGCGGGCGTGCGTGCGTGGTTGTGCGTGTGGTGTGTGTGGTTGTAAGTGTTATTGAGCATGGACGTGTGCTTAGTGCAGATTCGTTGATAGCGTTGTCATTGGCGCTGTGCTCGCGATTCGCGGTGTCCGTGCTTGTGTTGCGTGCAGTGCGCAATGCCGCGTGCACACAGTGCTGTGAACTGTGCGTGGATGTCGGTGTAGTGTGTGTGTGTTTCAAGTTGGATTAATCTGAAGAACGGACATTACTGCTAGAATATCCATTTGGAGGACTAAGTTGCTTGGCAATGTAGCGACCTTCATCCGGCTGTTACTTGGTATATCGCAGATGTTGATCCAATCCTTTAAATAATCGTTCGATAGAAAATCATTAGTGTGCAGACAATATATGTACTTTCTGGTCAAGGAACATCTGAAAAGAAATGCTGACGAGAACATTGTAAAATCTTTGATGAGGAATAGATTCTTCGAGATTTAAGGTGGGCTGTAAATTCCTAGTCGGATTATTCGGAAGAAGATAATTCCAGTGATACCATCTTCGACGGAGGACTGGGAGGTTCGCTATTCCGGCAATTGTAGATATGCAAGGTTGACCTGCATTGTTACCTTGGGTTAGTAGTTCGTCTGTAGAAGATTATTCCTCAAATACACTTTCACATATATCCGTGTCATTAGAAAATAATTCAATTGTATATTTTTCAGGGTACTATGCTCATAAATGTTTAACAACATTTTCTGGTTTAGGATGTGAAAATACTTTAATAAAAAAAAAACAACGAAATCATTGATCAAAATCACCTTTTCATTATGTATAAAGCATTTGAAATTTCATCGGAATATTTCACCGGCCTGAAATATCCTTCTGATACTTTAATTAAAATAGTGACATTAGCTCTTTCAGTTTTTTCAAAGAAATTCAAAAAATATGCAGATTGTAATTTTATCAGAAAAAGCGTTTTCATATTTGGAAACTCAAAATGCTGAAAACTGTGCCAACATTTGTAACATGCACAAAATTTTGTTCTGGATCATTTGTTTGTTGTAAGAACTCATAAATAATGTAAATGGCTTTTGTTAAACTGAGAACACCAAACCAACGAACCCAAAATAAGAAATTAAAATATTACAAAATGTTTAAAAGTTGTAGATATTTATTTATTCATCTAGTTTCTAGCGAAGTTCTGTTTCAAGTTGCGAATGCCTTGTTATTAAACAATAAAATTGTATTTCATTGCTATTGTTGAAGAAATATTCTCCAACCTGGTGTATATAAAAAAAATTAATTGCGTTGTTGTAGTTACGAAAAAATGTAACACGAGTTAGTTTAGTTTTTTCACAAATATTTAATAATTTATTTTAATTCTCCGAAAATACACGTTCAATCACTAATTTACTAATCACTATTTGCGTTTGTAAAATTTCACGAATTCTGTTGAGTCCAACATTGTGTAATATTAGTGTAGTTTTGTATTTAAGTTCAATTGTGTTTTTAAAATGCCATGGTCCTTCATGTTCTCAAATAAAGTAAGAAGTGTAGACAAAATCCTGCATTTTGATCCCATCGAGTCGGACAAATCAGTTTCCTACATCGAGCCAGGATAAATCAGTTGATTTGGTAAGTCGTCTTTTAAGGAAGCCGAATGCAGTTTAATTTGAAGGTGAACTTTAAATCTCCAAGAAGAACTAAGTGAATTTTCAACTTTCCAAGAGGATTCAGGTATTTTCTAAGTAGTTCACAAAGTGAATAAAGAACATTTTGTGTTTTCCTTTTATATTAATCTTTATTGCACTATATTTTAATTTACGTAAAACGTATTTCATAGGGTTTAATTCACAATGGATATGTTAAAGTTAAAATCAATTGCACAAGTGCTAAGGCTCAAATTACTAGGATTCATAATTGGGTTTTTCATAATAAAGGTATTGAAAATGATACCAATAAATTTAAGTCAAGAGAAGACATTTTGCAAGATGCATTTATGAAATATAATGCTGCTCAAGGTGAAATTGAAAATTATTTAATTGATATAGAGGATCAAACAGATCCTGAGAATGGGGACGAGATCGAAATCAAATATTTTGATACTCTTGCTGCAATTAGAAATTTATAGAAGATTTATCTCCGAAAATAATCATTTTCTCTGACAGTCGCACTTCTCAAAATGAGAATGTCAATATAGCATCTCACTGTTATCCCAAAATAAAATTGCCGCAAATTAATGTACCTCAATTCTCTGGTAATTTTTCTGAATGGAAACATTTTTGATCTATTTACCTCGCTTATTGATAAAATAGTCAATTACAAATGTTGAACAATTTTATTCTTTAAAGACATTGCTAAAAGGTGAATCTTTAAGTATTGCAAATTCATTAAAAGTAATTAGGATAATTTTGTTACTGTAGTTTCACTGTTAAATAAAAGGTTTGAAAATAGAAATAAAATTGTCGATTCTTATTTTAGTAATATATTAAATGCTCCAATTGTAACAAAGTGTAATCCACAGAATTTGAAGATTTGCCACTACTGTAAAAGCAATTTAGAGTCATTGAAAGTTAAAACTCGAAGATAAAGAAATTCTGAAGCATTATCAGTTTTCAATTTTAGCAAAAGCTAGATTACAGTTCTAAGAAAATATTTGTGGAAGAAAGAGATATTAAAGCGTTGCCTAAGTCAGATGAGTTTTCGAGTTTCTAGAAAAGAGATGCACAGAAAATTTGTCTAGTATTGATATTATTATTGATATTAAGTTTAATAAAGTATCATTACATTCCAATAATTTTAATCGTAACGTGCAAAAACAAATCATATTTTGCTCATACTGTAACGATGACACCCATAGAATATATGTAAATTTATATCACTTTCTGTACCAGATAGGTTGGTGTTCATTAAATCTAAACATTATTGTTTAAATTTTTAGGTAATAAACATCTGATTGAAAATTGCACCTCAAGTTCAAATTGCTCACAGTATAATAAAAGCATCACACCTTGTTACACTTAAACCAATTTCCTCAAAAGAACTATCCTCAAAATTTCCAAAACAATTCATACTCTCAAAACCAATATCAAAATGTCGCATCTGATAAATCTCAACATATGTCTTCAGGTTGCTCCTCTGCAGTAAATGCAAGTTCTCGTCAAGATAACAGTTAAAATGCTTTATATGCCAGTCGCTCTCAGAAAACGCAAAATCACACTTCACTTTACGATAATCACTGCTATACTTTTCGAATTCCATCTCGTAATAATCACAACAGAACCTAAGAGAATTTAGATCTCGATCAAGTGAATTATCAATCCTGTAGTTCAAATAATATCTCAGCTTTATCTACAAAAACTCTCACGTCCTTTTAGCTATAGCTCAAGCTACTATCTACTCAAACCAAAATGAACCTATTCAAATTAGAATACTTATGGATGGTGGATGTCAAAACTCCTCTATAACTCAACATTCAGTTGACAAATTAGGTTACAGTACATATAATAAAGATTTAAATATTTCTGAATTTCTCAGTCTCACATTCTCGAGTCAAATGATTACTATACTTTTGCACTCTAATATTGATTGCTCAAAAAGATTTAGAGTATCTTGTGTAGTACTTGACAAAATTACAGACAAGTTACCACAAACTCTATGTCCAAGAAATTAAAATTCCAGATAACATATTTTCAAACCTCCAGACCCTAATTTTTCCACTCGAATGAAATTGAAGTTTTACTTGGAGCGGATGTTTACTATGATCTATTAACATATGGGTTTGTAAAACTGGGTAAAAATCTCCTACTTTTCTCAAAACACACTTGGGATGGATAGTCTCAGGAAATATTCCACTATTGTATTAATCAATTGCCCACATTTTCTCCGTAACTACATTCTCTGAAAACCATACTGAACTCGATTGATCCTTACAAGTGTTTGGAACATTGAAGAAATGCCAAATAAGTCTGTTTTCACTCGAAGATGAAATTTCTGAACAAATTTTCACACATAAGACTAAAATTCTCGAAAATGGTCGCTTTCAAGTTGATGTACCCTTAAATCACCACTGAGCATTGCAAGTTTAGTGAATCACTAAATCTTGCTGAAAGATCATTTCTGTGTCTTGAAAAGAGATTCTAGAAAGAACGTAATCTGTTTACAGAGTATTAAAATGTATAGATGCTAGAATTGTTCCTCTCTGCACAACAAAATTGGCGAAAATAAACATTTCATTCCTCACTTATGTGACATACGAGGTCGAGTTCAACTACCAAACTCAGAGTTGTATTTGACGCTCCATGTAGAACATCATCAGGTTTCTCTCTGAATGATGTTACTTTAAAAGGTTACCACGTACAACCTGATTTATATGATATCCTTTGTCGTTTTCATATATTTAGGTTCGTACTCACCGCCAATAGAGAAGATGTATAGGCAAATTAGGTTAAACCCAGATCCAGTCTTTTTACAAAATATTCATTGTCGTGATTCTCCCAAGATCCTTTATCATGTATTGAGCTTCTCACCGTCACATATGGGACAAATTTTGCACCATTTGTCGCCACTCGTGTTTTGAAAGAAATAGCTACTCAAGGAACACAATACCTTGCATCTAATTCTCTTCTTGCTCAAACATGTATGGATAATGTTTTAACTGGATGCTATAGTTATAGTATAAATTCATGGTTTTTCTGATTCAAGTAGTATTACATATAGTGGGTGCATTTATCTCCGAGTAAAATATACGGAAGACAAGTCAGTATCTTGAATGTTAATATCGGCAAAGTCTCGTATCTCACCTCTCAAAACAATTATTACACCCAAACTCGAATTATGTGCTATGGTATTATTTCCAAAATTAGTGAACAAAATTCCAAAAATCTATGATAATCTCGCAATCGAAACAGTGCATTTTGGACTGATTCACAATAGGATTGTTGTGGTGTAGAAGTCATCTCTCGTACGAACACAAACAGTTAGGGCATGCAGGTCCTCAAAATACTTGGCCTTTTAATGGCCTTCGTCAGGTGAAACGCCTCATCAGAAATTGCATACTTTGTTTTCGGTTCAACTTCACGGTGTCTCAACAAATAATGTAAGACTTGCCAAAAGACAGAGTTCAAATTGCGCTTTTTGAAAATGCGGAATTGACTTTGAAGGTCCATCCATTATAAAGTCATCCAGATTGAGAAAATATCCAATTCAAAATGTTATATTGCTCTTTTTATTTTATGTTAACCAAAGCCATACATATAGAACTCGTATCTAATTTAACATCCGAAGCTTTTCTTATGACATTTTATTTCACATGCATCGCCTGATCGGTACTTTAACAGCTTTACACGATAAATTTGTTACGCATATTCCTGACAATAGACTTACGTTTTGGCAAGAATGTTCCAAAATACAACAGATTATTTGGATGAGATGGTCAGTCGACTATCTTAATCGTTTACAGAATAGACTAAAATGGTTGAAGCCTTCTGTTAATTTAAAGGAAAATGAGCTAGTGCTTATAAAAGAAGAAAATACTTCACCCTTTAACTTGCCGCTAGCTAGAGTGATAGAAGTCATGCATGGTTCAGGTGGAGAGGTCAGGGTTGTACGTTTAAAACACAAGATAGATACAGAAGTACTAAATTGTGTCAACTTCCTCAAGTTGATGTTTAAAAAAAATTTACCTAGCTCACTATTTATTACATGTTATTTTCGATAGTTTTGTTTCCGCGCTTTATTTGTTTTTACTCTTTTGTTTTAACTACCTGAAGCCTTGCTTCTGCTGGAGGGCAGGATGTTAAAGAAATATTCTCCAACCCGGTGTACATAAAAAAATTAATTGCGTTGTTGTTGTAGTTACAAAAATGTAACACGAGTTAGTTTAGTTTATTCACAAATATTTAATAATTTATTTGAATTCTCCGAAAATACACGCTCAGTCTCTAAATATAATCATATCCTAAGCTTAAAAATATCTCTGTCGTTCTCACTTAAGTTATGTGACATTTAATTACTATTTGCGTTTGTAAGAATTTCACGAATTCTGTTGAGTCGGACGTTGTGTAATATTATCGTAGCTTTGTATTGAAGTTCAATTGTGTTAATAAAGAAAGTGTTTTCAAAATCCCATGGTCCTTCGTATTCTCAAATAAAGTAAGAAGTGTAGAGCAAAATCCTACATAAAGGTGAACTTTCAAATCTCCAGGATAATATATATATATATATATATATATATATATATATATATATATATTAGTCATTAATAAAAATGTCACTAACCAATTTAAAGTATATTCGTTTTTGTGTTTGTTTTTGTAGCTATTTTTGTATTGAGTTTTGTTACTGCAATTTTGCATGTTTAATGCCCATTGCACCAATATGTGGCTAAGCAGAGAAAAATTAAGCGTCGTTTAAATTTTATGGAACGGTTAAAGTTATACACATTGCACGAACAAAAAACGTAACTTCTTTTACTAAGTAACGAAGTTTCACAACACTGTAGAATATTTGGTGATTTTCTGTTAAACTTGGGACATTTATTTTTCCACTATAAGTATTTATGGTCTCAACTGTCACGAATGTGTCAAATGTGACAAAATCTTAGATGTATAAGGATGAATAATGAAAGCAATAAACTAGTGGAAAAAAGCGAGCACCAAGCACTAACTTAACTGCTCGTGAAAACGTTACGTTGTTAGCCATAATAGGAAAATATAAGCATAAAATAAAACAGTTATTATTTATAAGATTTATAATACAGGGCATTATTCAAATAAATTGTACATTGAATCCGCAGTAATGCTCACATATTTGTTGGATACTCTAGTTCACCTTCAATTAATTCTAAAACGTAGAACAGTTTCTTTATACAATCGAAAGCTTTTGAAAAAACTCATGGGATCTAATTCTGTATTATAAGTGTTTTGTAACTGTGGTTTCCTATTAGTAGAGTTGATAGGCCTATTTCCACAGTTTATGCTCTTTGAGCGCGACGTTTCGGAAGCGGACTCCGTCATCAGGCTTAGTCCTGAGAAGGACTAGAAAGGAGAGCGGTCATTTCTCTTAAGAATGACCCAACGATCAACATTCTCCCGGCAGACAAAGGAAACGCGACTATGGTAATGGATATGGGCACTTACAACAGTAAGATCCAAGAACTACTGGACGGGGGCGAGTACAAACAAATACCAAAAGACCCCACACCATCAATCGAAAGACGGATATACCTGACGCTGGCAAAACATAAGGGGGAGTTCTCCGATTACCAGAGAACTAGACTTACCCCACACTACAGCAAACCTCCGCATCTGTACGGCCTACCAAAGATCCATAAGCAAGGAATTCCTCTGAGACCAATTGTGAGCTCGAGAAATTCACCTTGTCACCCATTAGCACACTATCTGCTAGGTATCATCACACCCTTATCGGGAAAAACCGAGTCTATGGTCAAGAATACGCAGCACTTCGTGGAAACCATCAGAAACTTCCAACCAAACCACGAAGAAATACTGGTAAGCTTCGACATCGTGAGTCTATTCACAAATGTGCCTACCGATAAGGCACTAACTATCATAAGGGACAAGCTGGAAAAGGATGAAACGTTAGACGAACGCACGCAACTCTCGGTAAACACAATAATGGAATTTCTGACAATATGCATTAGAACTACATATTTCCAGGTAGAAGACAAATTCTACCAACAAGAGTTTGGGATGGCGATGGGTTCCCACTATCACCCATAGTGAGCAATATATATATGGAAGACTTTGAAGACCAAGCGATATCCGAATTCACAGAGAAACCAAGGATGTGGCTTAGATACGTGGACGATACTTTCGTAGTTTGGCAACACGGCAAGCATAAGCTAGATGAATTCCTAGATCATCTAAATAGCCGCGCACCCACCATCAAATTCACAATGGAATTGGAGTCGGAACAAAAACTGCCATTCCTGGATGTACTTGTACACAGGAATGACAAGACTTCACGACAAGTGTATACAGGAAACCTACCCACACGGGGAGGTACCTACACTACAACTCCAATCACCACAAAAACGTGAAGTTAGGCGTAGCAAAATGCTTGTACGATAGAGCAAAACAATATGCTCAAAACAAGAGGACCTGAACAGAGAAAAGAAAATATCGCTAGAACACTCAAAGAAAATGGCTACCCCGATCTAACACCTAACCTAACAGGGAAAGGGTCACCGAAAAAGAAGAACCTAAATATACACCGATAATACCATATATACAAGGTACCTCAGACAAAATACGAAGGATAGGCAGCAAATACAAGATACGCACTGCCTTCAAATCGACCAGAACGCTCAGGGAATACTAACCAAAACCAAACCATACAATGAAGATCAGAATTCCAAGAACTGTGTATACAACCTACCATGCGAATGCAGCAGATCATACATAGGAGAAAGCAGGAGACCAGTCAAAGTGAGAACTAAGGAACACAAGAACAACGTCCGCAAGGGCGAAACAGAAAGATCAAGAATCGCTGAACATGTCTGGAACGAAGACCACCGCATCCAATGGGATAACATACAGATAGTGGCAAAGGACGAGAATACAACTCGTCGGAAACTCAAAGAAGCCACATTCATCGCACTAGCAGAAAATCCAATAAGCCAAGCTAGTGTAGAAATGAAACCCATATGGATTCCAATAATGCGCGAAGAGCTTAAGCGCAATACACCTGCGCAAGAGGTTACGGCGCAACATGCGCAATAAACTTCTGCGCAACCACGAAAATAGTTTTATATATATATATATATATATATATATATATATATATATATATATATATATATATATATAAGTTCTAACAAATATATATTGGATTACTCAGTGGCTCAGCGGTAAAGGTGTCAGACTAGTAAGTGAAAGGTACCAAGTTCGAATCTGAGAGTAGTCAAGTGCTTGAGAAAAATTAGATATAACAAATGAATTCGACTCAAGTGCGCAAACAGTCCTTCTCAGGACTAGGCCTGATGACGGAAGCAGAGTCCGCTTTCGAAACGTCGCGCTCAAAAGCATAAACTGTGGAAATAGGCCGATCAACTCCACTATGGGATCTATTTCCTCCAAATGGTTAGATCTCCGATAAACCCTTCTAGGAAAACCATAACCAATCATGTCTAGTATTTCAGGAAATAATCCATCACAATAATAAAAATGAACTTAAATCCGGCAAAATCACGGCTTTGTTAGGAACGCTTTAAGAAATGAATAAGGATGGCTTATACATTGGTGCAATGAAAATATACCATTAAAAACACTTAACATTAATGGTAGCTTTAAAATGTTGGTGCAAATGGGCATTAAATGTATTTATCCACAACCGACACATTATCATATCATAATTCAACTGCTTACAAACGCATTATAAACACTATAAAACCCTAGTGTTTTATATTCATGAAACACTAGGTTTTATATTCATAAGACACTGTAGCGTTTACGAATCAGTCACTATAGTAATAAATCCATGACCACCCATAAATTCAAATAATAAGAAAATTGAATTAAAATTAAATTAACTAGAATAATTAAGTACATTTCATTATAATTTATTGACGGTTATGGATAAAGTTTTGTATTATATTCGTCTTATTAGCATATAAAACACTTAAGAAAATAAACGCGAGAGCGTTAGCTAATGGGACTAAGTACCATAATGAAATTCTATATGAAAACATGTGATGGTGAGATCAAAAAGTTTATTCAAAATGCATAACTATGTACAAAGCTATTTATTTTAAATGGTAAAAGAGCAATTACTACAATTTGCAATATTAATTCCAATAGATTCTAAAGTTTTACATCAGTAGTTAATACTTTTTGGTAAACTTGTAATCCTGTTTGGTTGTTCGCACCAAAAATTGCTTGATATCTTTTCTTTGCTCTTTCGAATTTTCAATGTAACCATCAGCAACAGTATTGCTTTTCATCCTCCATTGGCTTTTCACGGTACACAGATCAGCTCCAGAATCGGTCAAAATGAAGCAGACGATCGCCGAAAAACAATGTCCGGTATATTCTTCAGGGTGAGGTAAATTCAAAAGTGGCAATAACTTTGGCATTTTACCAAAGGTGTGAATTCAACGGTTGTTTTGCATTTCTTATTTTTATAAGTTACAAAAAATGTCGATGGTTTGTGTTACAAGGTCGTATTTTAACATATTGTCTGACAAGTTCCACCATATTCAATCCTGGGATATTCCCTGATGTTACAAAAAATTCTCGCATTACCTTTGTTTTTGCATTCGGTAAAGTAATTCTAAAACGGATCCTTCATCTATTACATTTTCAACAAGCATATTTGTCAGTTCCTCTCTTCTGCATACTCCACTTAGTCCAATTATCATAGCAACTTTTTAAATAAATATCGTTGATCTAATTTTAAAACCTCGTAAGTCAATTTTAGTTATTTTTAGAAGTCAAAAACTATTTAAACTTAGAAAAAGCACTAATTTAACCATTATCTATGCACTAATATAATTCATATTATATTTAAAATATATAATTTTCAAAGTTTTTGACAAAATTTAGTTAATTTCTTGTTAACTTACTTACAAGGTTTTGAAACAAAAACTGATTAAAATTTTGACTCACGAGTTTTCGAAACTAAAATAATCGGGTAATTTTAGGAAATTCACATACAATAAATCGTGAACATCTTTATTTTAAATTTTTCTTGAGTACAAGGCACAAGGTAGAAAATGAACAGATAACAAAATAACTAAGCAATTATATTATTAACGTAATATCTACAAATAATACACAAATAAAGACGAAGGTAAGCAGGCATTAAAATAACTTACAAACGTATTGTTTATGATTATGAAGCAGTTAAAAACTATGATTCTTTGTGTGGCAACGTTTCATAGAACAGATGGTAGTCTTTTCAACTACACCTTTTAAATTTTGTAAATTAAGAAACTTCTTTTTTCTATTTTAAAGGCTCTTTGTAGTGATTGGGAATACTATTTATTTGATCATGATCATTATTTCTCCTTCTGGGTAACTCTGTCCATTCATCACCATAATTAATCTTCTAATCGATAATTCCTGAAGGACTGTACTTAAGACACGGATATCTGTGACCTGAGGGTCACCTTTTTAAATCGGCCGTATAGAATTGTAAAAGGACAAGCAAGAATATTTTTAAAAAGTCAAAATTAAGGTAGTTACAACATATGGCCTATGTTTTTGCTAGCTGATTTACAAACTGAAACATACCCAGTTGAGGTAAATATCTGTATTGCAGTTTCCTTTCAATAACAGAATGCATGGAGTCACACTCCATCTGGGTATGTCCTTTTCCAAATATTTCTGAGTAATGGTAATTTTCTTTGTCGTATTACATAGAAGGAGCATGTTACTTATTGTGCTGTTACGATTTTGGTACGTACAACCATCGCTGTATAGTACTACCTCGTCCCTCTCTTCAGTATTTAAATTACAAATGAAACAGTATAATATAGAAGCAAACTCGTTTGCTGTTAGGGCACCTTGGCCTTCATGCCATAAAAACAGTGACCATCTAAGTTTTTAAATTGAAAATTGTAATGTTATGCAATTACAAATAAAACAGTATAATATAGAAGCAAACTGTTTGCTGTTAGGGCACCTTGCTTTCATGCCATAAAAAACAGTGACCATCTAAGTTTTTAAAATGAAAATTGTAAAGTTATGCACCACGAGTTTGAGTTTATAATACATTGCTGATGTTGATGTTAATGCATAAGCACACTTTAGGTCCATAGTAAAACCCATTTCTCATCATTTTTATCGCTGGCCTTTTCATTTATTGCAGCAGTCTTTCTCAAAATATGTTCATTATAGGTCGATTCATTAATATTTTTAGCTTTGAAACCTAGACAGACGTCACACTGATCTTTCTTGGTCGGAATAGGCTATAATTCATGTCTGAAAATGCATGACTAAATGAAGCTATACATAAGGCGGTTAGTTTTCTTTAATACATTCGTCTTTGTAAACTTGGTACAACTGATTTTCGATTTCCAAATGGGTTCTAAATATCTTTTGTTGGATGTGGATCGACAGTAATGTGACTCTAAATTTGGAAGTTCATTTAAAATTTCTTTTGATGGTTTCTTTTCGAACGGTTCTTTTACTATGTTCTTGCATATAGGTTGTATGTCAACACACTGCTTGTAAGGAATTTCTTCCTCATTATTTTGTGTATCAATTAGCTCCTCTTCACTTTCATGACTGTCAAAATTATGAAGATGATTGTTTTAGTCCAGTTCAGCACCGACCATTCTCCTACACAAAGGGTATGTAAGAATTTTTTTTGCAAACCTAACTCCAAGAGCCAGGTGTTTATAGAAAAAATACAAAGAATGTTTCCTGCTGAAAACATTAGAATCTGTTTTTCTTTACTTTACTGCCTCTAAATTTACTAAGCTTCTAACATACTCTCTCTTTTCTGGCCAAGATTTTAACCAAAATTGTTTGAAAATTATTTGTTTATCGTTTTTGTTAGATTCAACTTTGATTTTTTTTACTTTGAGCACACAAACAAGGTGGTTTCAATCGTCTTGCATTCCTATTTTTATTAAAAGTCCATTTTCCGTTCACCTTGGTCAACCCCTGATATTCTTCTCCTTACATCTTTTAATTTTTGTTTAAAAATATCCCATTCTTCTTTATCCACGTGCTTTCTTTTTTCCTGGTTCTTCTTTGAATCTCTTGTGCTCCAGAATGATCACCTTCCAAATTCCCTTCACCCACATTTTCACTGTGAGAAGCAGCAACATCAATTTCATCCTCCATCAGATCAGAATCGCTCTGCGTTGCTTCACTAGATCTATCACCTTGAGCAACCTTTGAATTCTTTTCAGCCCAGGGAATGTCACTTCTCTCGTTATTTATAAGTGCCTCTTCTACCACATCTTCACTACTTATAGGCCCTGAACTTGTTCCATTTTTTGAAGAGTTGAGAGAGTAATTACGAAGATCATTTTCTAAGTTTATTGCATATTGAATTATGTCATCATCTGTAGCAAAATTATCAGGAATGTTTTCTTGAAGTTCTTGAACATATGAAATGGACTCCTTGTGTTGCATTGCAGAGTTCGGTACACTGGATTGTGCAGGCGTTTTCGTATTATTCGCCGGTATTACCGTATTTTTAACCTCAATGAGAGGGTTTTTAGATAATGACATTTTTATTATTTTTTCAGTTCTGGACGACATCGCTCAGCAAAATAGAAATACCTCTAGCAATGCAATAATAGTGTATTAATTATATTAAAAGGTTGAGTAAACAGTCAAGTGCGCCTCACGTCTTGGTATGCCTGAACGACAATGACGATAATATGATAACACGGAAAATAGTGCCCATTATCTCAATTACTGCACGGTTGTAGATAAAACAATTTTACGTTACATAGAATGGCGAAACTTTTGGAGTTTCCTTGCAAATTATTAAACAAAATATATTATTAATAAATGATTATTAAACTGAAACAGCATAGATATAACATTGCCAAAAAACAGCCTAATGTCCACTCTGTAGATTTAAATACTGTAAGTCTATTTCCATCAAATTTGATTGCTAATTTTGTGTGAATTTTAAAAGTCCATAAAACTGAATTAATATCAACACGTCGAAACATCTTTAAAAACTAATTTTATAATTAGCCTCTATGATAGCCCAAGTTCCATACTTGATAAAATATACATCTACAACTTAAATAACTAAATTTTCTTACCTTAATTCCGGTATATTTCCAGCCTGCCACGAGAAGCAGTCATTCGCCATTGTACAGTGATGACATACGAGTTTTAATTTAACATTCATAGCACAGCTGACATACGAGGTTTTTACAGATCTTAATAGATGGCGGTAATTGTATTACAACCTTACGAGGTTTTGCAGAACTGTAAATAATTAAATTAAAGCACTATAACGTAAAATCTTAATTTCATTAAAATTTTGACTTATGAGGTTTTAAAACTAGACCGACGATATGTATCATCTAATGCTTCCATTAAAACTTTTTGACATCTTGTTTAGTAAAAATTTTAGATTTTTAGCTCTGTAACCTTGTGATTTACGTTTTGGTAATGCAACCAGCTGTAGGTACCACCGGAGAAAGATGGTTTCTTTCCTAGATAAGCATTCAACGTAAGCCAACAATACTTTTTTACAACCGAGCGCTTCCAAAAGAAAGCGCAAAGTTGCACTTTTCCGAGTAGCAAGCTTTTTGTACTTTGTCGATCGCCAAGCGACAAAGTAACTAAAACGCTCGCTTAGTTACCATGGAAACCTTAATAAAAACGTCTAGTGTTTCTGCGATTTTTGACAAAAGTATGAGTTAAGGGTATTTCACAGATGTCGACAATTTTGTGACCAACGCCTGATGTTAAGATCGTTTTCCTACAATGAATATCTGGTGTGGAACACCACGCTACCTTCCAACCTACAAAATGAAAATTAAAGGAAATGTAATAATTTTAATAACAATTTTTAGAATAGTTATGCTACCTCTTTTATAATAAGTTCATTACAAAATAAGCAACATTGTGAAAATAAAGCAGTTTTTAACAAACATTCTTACAAAAACACATGTGTAACGCAAAGTGATGCTCACGTTTTGAAATCTTAACTGTCAAATTTGAGGTTACCAGTAATTTGTAATTCTTACCAAACAATTTTTAAAAACACCGGTTGTAGAAAAATTATGTGTGAATTCGAGCACAAAGTGCCAGCTTTCGCCAGATAGCCGCGCGCGTCGCTCAGGGCGGCAATGTACCACTTTTGCGCTCTTAATACACAAATAGCTATTTCATGAGTAATATTCTTGATTTTCTTAGTAGAACACCATTCTTTGTACCGATTAAAAGCTATTTCATATACACTGTGATTCCAGGAGTCCACGATATTTCGCGTCATTTTTCTAAATAAGAAGGTAAATTACCAGTTTCAGAATCACTCATTATTATTTAAATTATATTCAATTTTACGTGACAATTGTGTTCGACAGGAGATAAATAACTATTGCTGTTAACCTAACGTTGTGAAGGAAATGGCAAAGCCAAGGGCGTAGCTTGCTAGTATCATTGACCACAAGATTTAGTCTATGGCTGGAGCAATGGAAAAATAAAGATTTAGCGTACTTTTTTTAAGAATGGCCTGTACACCACCTTCTCTTTGCCGGCCATCGTGGAACACCCGTCAAATCCGAATCCCACACAATTATCGGCGGAAAAATGATTATCTTCTAAAAACTTTGAATTGCGCTAGCGATTGTAGAAGCATCTTGACATTTTAACTCAATGTAGCCTACAAATTCCTCCCTGATTATTTTTGGCTTTCATCATAGAACCTTAATCCAATAGAAAGCTGCTCTTTTCCAGCGATATCTGCTGTTTCATCAGCCATTACAGCATAAGCTTTTGCCCGTTTACAGTCTTCGATTATTTTTCTTTGATAACTTCACCGCATAATTGTATGATCTCATTTTGAATTGTTGGTGAGGTATAGACTGCGTTTTTGACATTTATCCAAGTGGCTCTTTAGCTTCTCATCATCAGAGTCAATCCTCAAATTTAAAAGGTCAAAGAAAACTCCCTCATTTCCTTGTTTTCCTCTAAGCGGCAAATCATGCATTCCACAAAATATTATGCATGAAATAATTGCTGACAATATTTGTTTATTTTCTTCAATCGTCTCATGGTGCCCTATTTGCAACTGGACATCAACAGGAGCATTTTCAAGAAATGCTTTTGCAGCAGCTGCCAACGTGCTTTCTACAATCTTCATGTATATCCTTAAACTTCATGTAAGGCCTTACCATAAATGACCCCAAAACTCCTTTAACTGTAGCAATTCTTGGCGGAAATAAAACACAATACAAACATAGAGCACCTTTCAAACGACTTGAGTACACTAGCCATGGAGTATATTGATCTAACCAGCGATGGTTAAAATTTCTTTTCAAGTGAATGGCATCAGAAGCAAAATCGTAATTGGATGATGGAACCCAACGGTTTGTCAACAATTCCTTCTTTTTTTCAGAAGGCAAGTTATTGGCACAACTAACATAACGACCAATGTCATTTTCATGGTAGCCATCGCGTTCTTCAGTTTGTTTAGAGGTCCCAGTTCCAGAGACAGATTCATGTAGATTTGAAGAACTACTTGAGCCTCCTTCAAAAATAGATTCCGATTTTGATGTTCCGACCATTTTATTTTCATCTTCATCACAATCATTGCTTCCACTTCCACTACTGTCATCATGAACTTTTTCCGTTTTAGAGATATTTGACCTAAAAATAATAACCTAATATCATTCTTGTTCTTAGTCCCTAGTATAAAATTAGTATAAAACAAAACTACCATGTAATGATAGCTTATAATGTGGATATACTATATCCGATGTTAATATTTTTCTCTAGATTAAAAACACAAAATGAAATTAATAGCACGTATAAAGTGCTGTTTGATCTTTAACATGTGAAAATTTCAAGTTTTTATATTTAGTCCCATTTGAGATATCAGCTGTCAAAATCAGTGCATTATTGTAATTTTGTTATAATTAGAAGGCAAAAAGTCGGCATCATAATAATGAAAAATATATAAAATTATATTAATAATGCACAGAATCTTTTGTCAAAGCTAATAAAATTGTTTCACAAAGATACAAGCAAAGAGTAAAGAGCAATTGGCAATTTTGTAAAGGGCTGCAATTGAATTTTTTTCCAAACGTTGCGATACAAATAATTTTGAACAAAAATTAACATCGGATATAACATATCTACATTATAAGCTATCATTACATGGTAGTTTTGTTTTATTTGGTGCTGGTCGAGCAACCAATTTTCAAATTTTTGGACCATTTCTAATGGAATGATTCTAAAGTTTTAATTAAAAATTTAATTTTCTACTGAAATTATTTAACTTACCTTTTTGTAACCAATTTCTTATATCCATATTGTCTTTTCTGTGATTTCTGTCTCTTTATTCTGTGGTAAAACTATTGTTACGGATTTTCCCTCTTGTTTCTCAGACAATAATTTAACACTGATAACTATTCACACCAACTTTATTTAAAACCAATAAAGTTAACAAAACAACACAAATATTCACTTTCTCAACACTTTTTAACTATTCCGCTTTTAAATCTCGCGCCTCGCTTCTATTCGCCGTATGCAACTTCGTATCCTGCACTATGTACTGTACTGTACTGTCTGTCTTCGCGCCGGATAGGCAATTTTATATACCCTTTTTGAGCCTAGAAATTGCCAGAACATTCGCATCGCCGGTTCCCGTATATTCCTCACTTGTATCTCGATTTTTCTCGAAGAAAACCAGTGGCGTTACACTATTAAATAGGACACTGTCGCTAGACAAGAGCACTTACACACCAACTCAATAGTTGTTGCAAAAATATTGTCCTATGTTAGGATTTGGAGCAAGTTGTGTTTTAACCACTTGATAGTTTTGCACGAACTGCACTTGGGCGTGACATTTTTCGTACACTGACGATCCCGAGTCTCGTTCAGGCAACTTTTATTTTAACTTGTTTTAACTTGTTGGTGCAGGTCTTACGTACTTATAAGAGTATTTATTTCGGATTCTGATGTAGGATTGTGTATTGAATGTTTCAAAATATTTCACACTAAAACTACTTATTGAGTAAATTTATTTTAATTAATTAATAAGATTAAAAATGTAGTTAAATGAAAACAAAAAAAGTGACAATTTTTTACCATTTTCTCAAAAATGTCCGACTGTTAAGTGGTTGAATCGAACACTAAAATTGACGTATCCTGAGAGTAAATCGAACACTCGTTTTTATCCAATTCTGGTGTGGGACAATTCTGTTGTGCACCAATGCATTAAATGCATAGATCGAAAACGTTATTAATATATATTTAGCACTATGTCAGTTTTTCAAACAGCTTTGTTTTTTGCTGATGAAATATATTTTAGCGAGAAAGGACACGCGAATAATTTTATTTATTAGAGCTTATTAATTAATTTTAAAATGTTCATAAAAGCAACCAAACGACCACAACAACAAACAAAATATATAAAACAGATAACAAAAAGTATGCAGAACAGAAAAATATGTATATTTTGGATTTAATTTTTTGTTTATTAAAATTTAAAAATTATTTAATTTATTTTTGCTCTTCCAGGGGGGCAGTTGCCCCTCCCTGCCCTTCGCTGGCTACGCCCATGGGCAAAGCACAGCTCACTAACCTACTAATATTTTAAACTACACGTATACTTACACCGCTTTAAAAATAGTTGTCATTGTGACATTCAAAATGCAGTTTTAATTTTTCGAAAATGTATTAATATAAATGCCATCAGATAAGATTTTGTATGTAATACGGATCATAAACAATCATTATGGCACACGTCTTGTACGACTTGTATCATAATGATCGTCTTTGTAATCCTTATTACATAAATTACTATTATCCTTGTTTATATACATTATAGTTAGTCAATGAGATAGCTTCATTTGGAAACACATTTCTTAGTCCTAATAGATGGCGATAGTAAAAATAAATACAAATTAAATGCAAAGTCGCAAACCGGTTCGGATTATAAAAATTACACATGATGGCAGTAATTCAGCACGCTGTGTGTCCCGACGTACGTACTAAACAATTTCTTGACAGATATCAGCTTTAATTCTTAGAACTCTAATGTGTACGAAACAAATCGCGGTCGAATGTATATTCCTTGTTTATATACAAAATGTATACAATCAGTGCTTATAAACAATAATACAATTTTAATGCAAATGCAATTTTAAAAGAGTTATTTAATAAATAAAAACGAGAAGTTCTTGATCTGCAATTTATTGAAAGTAATAAATTAAAACTACAAATTACTTATTAAAAGTAATGCATTCCTTTTCCGATACTTCTAGTCTAGCCTTGTTTATTTATATACATTATCTAAATACGTTACAAGGGGTTGCACGCACTTGCACTCAAAATCACTGTTATTACTGTAACCTTACAATTTCACTTCGTATTGCGTATTATAATCACAGTAACTTATTCTAAATTAGTTTCAATTATTGTCATTAATATTATTTACTTAATTAAATTATTCTCTTGTTGATAATATTCTTAGGTATTTAATAAAATAGTAAAGATAATCTGCTAAATAAAAACTTTTGCTGCGGACACACACGATTTTCTCGTTATTTACTTATTTCTAGGGCTTTGTCGATTTAATAAAAACACCGTTTGATTAACATTTTTAATACTAGGGTAGCGTAATTAATAATTTCTAATTAATGGTCAAGTCGAAGAATTCATTAAATTAGAAACACTAGATTCAGGGCCGGCGATATGTAATTCTAATACGTATTAACACCGAAGTATTAGGGCATCCAATCAGAAATACTGGCCAATATTAGTATTTGAATTTCTAGAGATGAAGAAGATACGGTGTACTTCAAAAATGTTCTTACAATTGAAAATAATCTACATTTAATATATTTAAAAGTAGCATAAAATATGTCCGTTTCCCAAAACCTAAATCATAAATCCTAAAATCCCTTTGAATCATCATGTACAAAACAAAATAATTAGGTGTATGACATTCTGTAAAACTCTTGAAATTCACAACTGTAAAACATCCTAATTTTATGGTTGACTACTTTTACGATATCAAAACAAATTATTGTATTAAGTGCAGGTATACGCTTCCTGTTCCTATTGTTTCTAAAGGTTCGCGAATGCCAAGTTACACTTACTTAATTACAAAGGTAGTTAGTTGTAAACTTAGGTATGGTCTAAGGTTATATATGATGGAAAGTAAACGAATATTAGGTACAAAATAGATAATATAGGTACATATAGTGATTACAATATCGGAATCCGGGGATCCCGGACAAAATTGGGCCTGTATTCACAAAAATAATTCATTTAATTACTCATTACTGTCATAACCGGCAGGTACCCTATCATGAAACCGTGATAATTTGAACTCGTTCGCATAATGCAAATTCAAGAACAAAACAATTGCTAAAGGATGCGTCGACTTTGCTGACAATAATACTACCTACTAATTCTCATATTAATTGCTTAAGTTGACTTTACCTTCAATAATACTTCTATTAAGCAAATTAATCACTTAAACTGACTATCCTGGCCGTATTAAATAATCCGAATTGATTTACCAATCTGATCATCGAACTATTCGCAAAGTTCGAAACTGATAAAAATAATTGATCGTCTAGTGGTAAGTAACATACGCTGTGGTACGTGAATGAGATAGGGTTGAATAAGGTTAATTTGTTGCATCAGGTGGGACAGGTAAACAAATAAAACTACTCAAATTAGCAGTAACGAGCGATGTGCAATGACGGTTCTGCTCTTGTCTTTATTTTAAATTGGGAAAGAACCGCCTTTAAGAAAACCCAATTTATCAATTAATAAACAATGGCATAAGTACATCAATAAATCAAATAAAATAAAACAAAATAGAAAAGTTCAATACATGACAAAACATTATTAAATCAAGTCAAAGGTGCGTACCTTATAAAATTTATATAGAAAAATAAAATGAAAAGCTATTCAACTAACTACACATAGACAGAAACAAAAAAAAACAATGCAATCATATTCACAATTATGGCATTAATACGTAAAAACAACAATGGCGATACCAAACATGCCGGTCTTTATCACCAAAATAATTAAGAACAATTAATAATGCAGTTTAAAATTCAAAGTACATATAAAATATAACAAGCGAGAAATTAAACCGGTAATAATCAATTTCACAGACAACAAGAAAATATGCAGGAATTTACACATAGAAATTGTGAATATAAGCACAAAACAATATACATGTACAATAAAAAATTAGGTACAGAGACAAAGATAATTCGAAAATAAGCGGTGGAATCAGAGGTGCCAGCAGATGCACTGCAATAAACAATGGTGCTTCCTTCTCTCATACATATATATATATATATATATATATATATATATATATATATATATATATATATATATATATAACACAATATTATAAATTATTATCAATCAATAATGTCGATTCACATGAATCACCTTTTGTGCGTAAATTTAAACTACCCCTTGCAAAACAAAGCTTTTGTCTTCCTTAAAAAAATTTAAATGAGTATGTCGAATTGTTTTTCTGTGAACCTTAATACGTCTTAAATTTTTACTTACGTTATAAAATATATCCTTTAAAGTGAACACAAACACAGGGGTTAATATGAAAATGTAAACTTTCACCATTAACACTCATAATAAAATACTTATCTTTTTTGGGATTTTTTAATGGTGTACTTTAAATTATACAATCTAAACGTTTCGATAACACTTACAGTTATCTTCGTCAGTAGTAATGTTTATTAAAAATTGTTAAAGATGTAGTAAACAATTTTGTCAAATTTGAAAAATTTAAAGTACACCATTAAAAATCCCAAAAGATAAGTATTTTATTAACAGGGTTAATATGTGCAGTTTTCTCTTTATCGATTAGTACTGTGTATACTCTTTGGTAATACCCTTGTATAAACAAGGGTAATACACAAAACAAGGAAAGACAAATTCGCGTTGTTTAGTTTTAATAACTACACCCGCTAAAAGTGTTGATAAATCGAGCTATTACAGCTACCACCAAAAATCAATCTGCATCAATCAAAATTCTAATACTCCTAATTTTTATTTTTAATCAATAAAAACGATCAATTCATATTTTATTAATCAAACAATTAAAACGATCCGTCCCTCTCGATAAATTGATCACAAATAACTTTCCTAATCTCCCTCTGGGAATATTTATCCCTCAAATTGCCTACATAAGCAATAAAACCAAGAACAAAGTATTTCGTGTGAACACTCCTCACATGCATTACTACAAGAAACACCAATTTTAATTAAAATATGTAATCGTCCGTAACGAACACCATCTCTAATATTGAATTTCAACGTCACAAACAACACTCCTTTTGAATCACGACAAGTCCTAAAATCATTACCTACTTATAAAACGTGACATTTTTATGTACAATGTGTAATTTAGAAATTTACAACACTCTTTCGGTAAAAGCAGTTTCGAGCGAACACCTGTTTTTTCCTAATTCCAAACATATGTTTTTAATTATTTTACTACTTTCCAACCCCTCTGACAGAAATATTTAAAGTAAAATATTCTGAATACCAATATCAAATTACGACTTAATATAAAATTATCTTTTACTATCGCGGTAACCACCGTAATAAAAATATTTCTATTACAAAATCAAATTTTCGAGGTCGACCACGTACATTACATTTTACAAAATTAATACCTGACAATTACTCATTACTGAAAAAAGTAATTGAGTAATGAATGATTACTTCCCATTACTGAAATTTGGCTAGATCTAAATATGTTTTATTATTTTCAACTTATCATGTTTTTGAGGTATGTATTCGTTGCAACATTTTTATTAAGTTGTTTACATTCTGAAAAATACGCGCAGTAACAAGTGCTTCTATTATGAAGTTTTATGAGGTCCATGAATATTATCTTCTATGTCAAAACTATGTTCTTTTGATTAATTTCACTTAAAATTGCGTTTACTAGTTTGAATTTCAGATTTTCCTCCAAATAAATCTTTGAAAAAGTTTAATAAACACTTTAAGACCAACATGGCATACTGTTTTAAGTAGTTCATTGGGAGCTCGTAAGCTCCTTAAGCCTGTTTTACTTTGATAGAGTCTATTTAAAATCAGTAGTTGAGACTTATCTTCTAAACATAAATCTTGTTTCATTAATTCTTTATCACAGTCGGCACATCTATAAGTATCAAATAATCTTTTCCCTAAATAGCCAGCAAAATACGTAATTGAACAATCTTCTAATTGAGATACAGTTATTTCAATGACTTCTTCAGCATCCGGTTTTGCGCTATACATGTTTTCTGCTTCTTTTTCAATGATAGACGTTGAAGGAATATTTAGCTGCTCCTTATCAATAATTTTACTTGTTTCAAATTCATCAGTTACGAAAGTATCCGTATCTTGACAACAGTTACTATAGGAACTAAACGGTTTCAGAATATTTGATAGGGATAGGCTTCGAAATGTTAATCTGAACATTCGTGCAGTTGGATTTTTGTTGTAACCTCCTCTTTGTCTAACTATAGAGAAGAAATTTTCAATTACATCTTGATTTAGTCGAGATGTTAAAATGTAGTCTTTCCCTCGTTCTTCTTCTTCTTTATATAGCATTAGTATCGCATTTATAGATATTAAGAATCCATCAAATGATGGAGGTCTCGAAAATTTCTTTGATTTTACATCAAATTTTTTAATTTTTTTAAATATTTCTAGAGAGTTATGTAACGTAGTCTCTACTACTGGATTTTTCTTAGACAATGCGCAATTATAACGATTTTTACTGTATAGATGCACCGAGTTAAGACAGTCAAACAAATTATTTGCTCGTTGTAAAAATTCTGCTGTAGCCGTTGCTGTATCGTCATCTAAATCACCAGATTGTACTGCAGTACAGATTGCTGCTGCAACACTGTTAGTAAAAATTTGTACCGCTAACTTAACAGATAGTTTTTGGAATGCATTTGGGTTGAGATGTGCTGGTGTAATTTTCAGTAATGACCTAGCACCGAGTTTACATTTTTGATCGATATCAAATGTTTTCACTATTGATTTAAAACTAATTATTTTATTTTGAAGTACAAAATTTCCACTTAATAAGTTATTCCTTAAACTTTTAAAAGATGTGGTACATCATATATTACAAAGTATTTACATTCTTGATAGAAAAGTATGGTTCGTTAGTATCTACTACACCTAAGCTTGTAATAGCACTACGATTATTAGTTCCTTGGTCACAAACTAAAGCTTTTAATACAAGTCCTATTTCTTTTATTATTCCAATTACATATATTATTAAGTCTTTAAGTGATCTGTGATTGGTGGCGCTAGCAGATAAGAAATAGCACAAGGGAATTTTCAAGGTGCATATAATCCACGAGCTACAAAACCAACGCCTCTTTCGCAAGTTTATTTGTTCTACCCAATGTGCCTAAATCCTGAAATCCTTCTATTACATCAATCGCTTTTGAATACTCTAAAAACTTTTTGATCGACATTTCATCAAAGCACAACGTACAATATCTTTCTTCTTGAGACATAGAATTAATTTTCAGTTTTAAATCAGTAAGAAGCACCTCGTTAAATCCCGTTCTAAAGAATGACTTTTTACCAATCCATTGTTTTATGACCGAAACAGATGGTAATATTAGTTGTGTACGAAGCATTTTGTATGTAGCAGGAGACTTAAAGTACAGTCCTAATGCAAAATCTCTTTCATCCTTTAACCACGATGATTTTTTCGTATGCAGCAATTGCATCTGTACAAGAGCTCTTGATTGGGAAGATACATAAAAGCGCCTTTCCAAAATGTTCTTGAAATCAGCTGTGAATAGTATTTTTTTTGGATTTTGAAAGTAATGAAGTTTTATAAGCAAGTTTTTTTGAGATTTTGCACGGCTGATTTAAGACGCTTCTTTGTTGGTGTGTCTACATCTGATGGGCAGAATAATTTTCTTTTAATTTTGGTTGACGATTGAGGACTAGGTAAGTCAGAAATATCAACTAACCACTGCTGTGTTGCCGGAGAATTGGGTAATGCTTTCGGTGATACAATTTTCTGTGGCGTATGTGGAAATTCCAAAACATGAGAAGGGCCAGGTTGGTTAGGATATACGCTTCTGCTAATATTTTGAGATAACGTTTGCACTTTCGATTGATTAGACGAATATGGTATTGGAATAGCAGATCGTTTTAATCTTTTATCCGGTCCCAAAAAATCTTCTTCCAAAAAATGCTCATTACAAATGTATTTACATCTTAACTGTTCCGGTAACAGTAATACCAAATTTGTATTGCCTGTAAGAGATCGATCGACATTAGATTAAACTAAATTTAACAAATTTAGATGAAAAACTGTATAGGAAACAGGGTATTTGGACTACTATTAATTGACACACAAAGCACAAAACTGTACAGTAAAACTTCCATTTTGGATCACATCAAAAAAATGTAATTACATACTATGTGGACATTGTTCTTTAACAATTTAAATTGCATGAAATCGAGGAAAGCGAAAACTAAGATTTCAATTCCGACTCTGAAAAGACGGAAAGTGGTGTTAAAATGGACAATAACTGCTTCTAATGTGGATTCGGTCGAGTGGTTCGAGACCATTGACGTTGAGAACAAAACTATTAACTTGAAGGAATCAAAAGAAATCTAATACTAACTATCTATACAAAAAAGTAAATAATCCGATTGTAACAGATGATAGCTATAACATTGCTTTGTAAAATAAACAAAGCAACAAAAATCTACTGTACAACAAACAAAACGATTTTAGGTAAAAGAGAACTCTCCCGAAACAAATACAATAATTTGTAATGGTTTTGTCATAACGGCATTATACATATAATTTAGAAGCACAGGCCACTCAACTAAAGCATGAAAAGAGGCTGTGAGCTATAGAAATGAAATTTTTATAAAAATATTAGGTATAATAATGTTCTATAAATGGAGAATAGACAAATATACGAGAAAACCAAACAGGGAAAAATTTAAAAGGAAGCTATTGATGTGAATTGGACATATATCGTGAATGAAAAAGGGTGACAAATCAACGCACTTTGAATAAACATGTTACCTCACCATTTTAGATTTTCCTGAAATTTGGCATACTCATAGTGGGCGCTGAGACTAAAAAGAATCAAATTTCATTTTTTTATCTCAAACCGTTTCTGAAATATGGCTATGTAAAATTTACAAAGCTAGCACAAAAGCGTGACCAGACGGTTTTCAAATCGCTCCAGGAGCTGTCCTAATTGAGCAACAGAGCAGAAAAAGGTGTCATTTTGCAGCATTCTTTATGATCTTCCCAGTGATATTTAAACTATTAACCTATTAAATATTATAGGAAAAAAGACACAAAATGTATATTAATTAATTTACTGTACCGGTTTCGGGACTACAAACGTCTCAGTATCAGCCGTCACTAATTATCTAAAATATACGCTACATAGAAGTTCATTGGATAAACAAGCCGTGTTTTTATGAAATACGTTCGTGATTGGTTCAAGAATAAGCAATGCTGAGTGGTTAATTTTACAGAAATGATACAATCTGTATTATTTCCTTCTAAGGTGGATAATTAAATCTCAAAACTAACTTTTCTCATTTTACAAATAGGGCAATAAAACTAATGATTATATTAAGTTTACCTGAAACTTGGAGTATCAGGAAGATAAGGAATGACTTTAATGCTCCTGATTACACTTTCGGTAATCCAAAAAATTTTGAAAGAAAAAGGTTTATGGAAGGATATGTTTACCAATAGAAACTTTCAAAACTGTACAGCCATTTTATGAAAATGATAAAGTTAGCCGGCCACTGCCAGGTATTAAAGATTGTGTGACGATCACAGAACCAAATGGAAGTTAAGCAAAATATCAAAATGATTTATTTTGTGTAACCTTAAAGACAACTTTCCTAACATAAAAATGTGTTTCTCTAAATTTGCTGAGTTGAGACCAACACATGTATATTAGCTGGACAGAGTGGCACACACTCTGTTTGTGTGTACACAACTCACCAAAACATAAAATTAATAATAGACAACGCCAAACTAAATTCGGTAACGAATGGCAATGCATTGTAAAATGCTTTGCAACCCATCATCAATTGATTGTAACATGGAAAATTGTGAATATTCCCCAGGAGAAACTGTAATACGTAACATTTTACAAGACTCTCTTGATGAACATTTAATTGAACGAGTTGAATTACACCAGTGGGTCTTAGTTGACCGGTGTAATCTGGAAATCATACAGAAAACTTCCGAGGAATTTATAGATTTATTCTATAGTAAGATTTGGTTTGACATTACTTCATTGCCAAACAATAAAGAGCATTTCTTAACTCCACAAAAGAAAACGTTAATGAATTGGAATTTGTTGTTACATGTGATTTTTCAGAAAATTTATCATTGTTAATACTTATAGGTAGGTATAGGTTCAATGTTCAATATTTTTGTTTTACCAATTAATAGTTTAAATTGTATGTAATTAAAGTAAGCAATCAACTTAATTTAATTATAGAATATGCAGATTGGTTTGTTTTAAGATGATATTTCTGATATTCTTTCATTAGCTTTCTGCATATTTTAATTAATTTAAACAAGACTTAGGAATAATTTTTCTTAACAATGAAGTCATCATTATCCCATATTTATATTTTCCCATGTGATTTACAACAGCATTAAGTATTTATGGAAATATTTTAAAAATCAAAACCTCGATTTGTATTTTGAATAAATTCTTATTTAGAACCTAATGTTATGTTGTATATCACTAGAAAGAGCATAAAGAATGCTGCAAAATGACACCTTTTTCAGCTGTACAGGTTAATTAGAGCAGCTCCTAGAGCGCTTTGAAAACCGTCTGTGCACGCTTTTTTGGCTAGTTTTTGTAAATTTTACATAGCCATATTTCAAAAACGGTTTCAGTACCCACTATGAATGTATCAAATTTTACCAAAATCTAAAATGGTGAGGTAAAATGGGTGCGTTGATTTCACATGGAATGACCAAAAAGGAAAGGAAAACAAAACACTCATACAATCAAAGAGCAGTAAAATTGCAAGACCGGGGAAAACTTTAGGAAAGAAAACAGAACATGTGAAAAACAGAAAAAGCTCGGTAACACGGTTCGAAACAGACAAAAATGGGAGAACTGGTTGAACTTCCAATAACCGACACCATAACAGGCAAACGAGAAACGAAGAAAAACAGAAAGATACATTTTTTACAGTGGGGTAGCCAGGGGTGGGCCCCCCTAAGGTTGTCATAGCCTTGGATTTTCAATCAAACTCATCCACGATGAACGCTAATTTTTTCTGCATTTCAGACAGGGCCATCTCTCACATTCACTCTTCGACGCCCTTTTACAAGCTAAGAGATGAAATATTAGCGGAAACAGACCATAAAGTAATCAGGAACGAGAATGACTTACACACATCCTATTTATCAATAAGGCCCTGTTAGTGTTACTCACACAAATTTGCTACAACTTTCCAACTAACAACTCACAATGCATACATGAAACGGCAAACGCGAAAAAAAATGCAGAACTATACATACCTATAACAAACTTTAAAATAGAAATTCCCGGTAACCACGTTTAAATTTAAGATTCTACTTCTAGATATACTTTTAATTTTTAATTATCCTATCATAATATTCGAAAAATCTAGGACATACATTATAAGTTGATTGCAGTTTCGAATGTCTGTCCATTTTTATAGTTTTAAATTGATTGTATGTCATGTCAATTTTGCAATTGTGATAAGCAAATTGAAAATATAAGTACATAATGTTATCAGTGCCGTATTAACAATGGCGGCCGCCTCACATTTTGGAAGGCTTCAAAATTTTCTATTTAATAGAAAAAATTTAAATTAGCTAGATAAACACATTATCACACAGTTGTTGACAATTCAAACAGCATTCAAAAAAATTTAAACATAAATGGAGATTTTTCTAGTAATTGGTCAATAGTCACGGTAGATGGCAAGGATTGCCGATTTATGTACTTCCGGCATACCACAATAAACAAAAATGTGTCGGAATTTAGGGACCTAGGTTTATGATTCACACCGCCTCTACTTTAAAAATGAAATTTTAAATAATGCAAAATATACATTTGGTGTTTTCGTTTAATCCAAAACAAATGACTAAATTTACCCAGAAATCGTAAAAATATGTATTTATTAGGGTATTTAAGTGATGCACAATAAACTTTGTTCATGTTTCTGCATTTAAATGGTTAATACTTTAGTGCCAGATGCTTATTTACCAAGGGATGCAAAGTTATATATAATTTTTCATTATTATTTACTCGTTATTATGGCATAAAAATCTTAAACTCATTTTTATATCTGCCTATTTTAAATCCTGTCTACGCCACTTTATATATCGAAACTTTATGATAATAGCCTCAATAATATATACCTTTTTCATTTATTCTATAATTAACAAACAGGCATTTTTGCACAAAAAAATTGTGATCGCTTTTTAGAATTTTTAATGTATGTATTTATGTTTTCCACTGAAATTTGTACTCACCACAGTTTTTAATCCATTTTTTTGAGCGTTTTTCGTCCTTCACTGGAAATCTGTGCATTACTAGATGTGGATTCGTTCTTCTACTTTTGCCACATTTATAATAAACACATTTATTTCCCGACATTATTATCCGCGATTAAATATTTGATTATTATATTACCTACTTTAAGAAAAGTCGTTTTTAATTCCAGTACTTTTATTACAATTATTCACTATTAACTCCCGTAGAAATGTTTAATAAATACTATTGAAACGAATAAAGATGTGGTTTTGTTATTTTTATAAAATTACACTACTGTAGGTACTAACCATAAAGTGAATCTGAACTCTGTTCAATGTCATTGGGCCCTTTTATAGTTCATTTTACCCTTGTTTATATATATATATATATATATATATATATATATATATATATATATATATTATATACATAAACAAGGATTTTACAAAGAACTCGAAAAATATATAATTACGCTTAAAATCTAGACACACAGATATTACACAGGGGTGTTAAAAATTAGGAGCCTGAAAAGTAAAAAAATATAATTAACCCTTGTTCACAAAACAAGGATCGAATTGTAATTGGAATTCCCTAATTATTATTCCATGTTTGTTTAAAACGCTTACATATATAAACGTTCATTTGTATACGATATATATAATTAGAAATCAGATGTTTTATTCACTTTATAGAAAATAAATAATATAAAATTTTTACTAGGACATGACTTTTATGGTAATTTCGTTATTGACTTCTGGAATGCAATAAATCTATCAGCAATATTATTCTTAATTAGAATAATTCATTAACTTTTGTCCCAAATGAGATGTTTTATTTTCTTAATAGTGTTAGAAATATAACGATTTTAATATGCCAATGTTTGTAAATTAATACGCCTAATTTTGGCATGTATTTAGAAATAAGAGAGGATGGTGGACAGTCAATCGTAAGATTTTCCGGTGCTCGGATATATTGCCGCTCTCTAAATGCTTTATAGTTGAATAAAATCGCACATGTAGTTTGAATTTTATGTTTTACGCTTTTTTTTGTTTGTACCTTTCATTGTGATTTTAATTTAGATTTTCTAACAATATTTTTTCAAAATAATTTACGTTTACAAAACATAAATCAACCTTCATTTCAATCTGTACAGAAATATTTAGAAATTAGAACTGTCCATTTCATTAAATGTATTGTTTTGTATCAAAGGAATGATGTAATTCTCTTCGAATATCAGTTGTTTACGTAGACGGTGCTTTGTTACTTTGCATATAATGCCCTTTAAACATCAAATAAAAAGAACGTATGTCATTTACAAATATTTTCAACTTTATTGTTGTAGATAACTGTAATAAAAGTTACTAATTTTCAACCTAGAAATCTGTAATATTGGTACAAACAGCGCCAGATATGCGAATTCAGTGTTTGCATCCAAAACTACTCCGTTTTGCATCCATATAAATGTTTCCAAGTTTAACACAGTCATTGACTAACTATAATGTATATAAACAAGGCTATTATATTAAATTTTATGTCTTTATATATTTATATTATTAATATATCTGTAACTGCTGCTATGCGCAAATAAAGTATCACTATTATTAAATTTTCTTTGTTATGTAATCTTATACACATTATTTATATTTTATATAAACTTTATTTACCTGCGGTTTCATTACCACTTCTATTGCTGAACTTAGCATTAAACTAAAGACTACATAATCAAATTTGTAATTCCATATCCTGTGATAAAACTGCTTAAATATTTAAAATATTTTCTACACCTATAAACTCAATATTTACTATGTTTTGTCATTCACTTCTTTGAAGAATTTCCCTTATATTTTATCGTACACACAGTTTATTTTAGTTATTGAAATTCGAGTTTGATGAAAATAAATATGCATCGTTAAGATAGCATATTTGGCGCTTTTCTTAATTTACTCACAAGTTGTCATTTTGTTAAGCTTTGTTTCGATTTCCAACTTTACAATTTTCCATAACTTGATTAAAATGTAAAAAATAGAATGATTGGCACACAAAAATTAAATATCTAATACCGACAAATTATAAGAAAAGCTCTCATCCTAGATGTTTATAGAAAGAAATGCTAAAAATACGAAACGCTCAACGCACCACGACAAAATTGCCCGCGAACCCAGGTCTTTTCGGTGCGTTTGCAAGATTTTTTTGTTTTGAAACATGGTACATTATGAATCAATCTAAGCCACACGTTCAAGGTTTAGTTGAGTAGAAATAAAAGTAGATCCCTTTATTTTTTTATTTTTAGTTTTTCTATTAACCGTCTGGCAGCGACACTTTCTGGTAATTTTTTTGTAAGACTTGATTCCAGCGCCCTCCTTCCCGCATAACCCGTGTTGTACTATTTCCAAACTTTCCTTATATCACATGTTATCACTATTCTAGGTTAGATAATTCGTTAAACCTTTGAATGTATGGAAAGGTTAAACCTATGGAATATCGTTGTCATATTTAGTAGAAGTTCTTTACGGTAAATACATATAAATTGCAAAAAAATAAGTGGGTAAAAATTATATGCATTCTTTTAAATTAGGTTTTCTCAATCTACAATTTTATCCTAGTTAGAAAAGGTAATTGTAATTTTTTTTAAATAAACGACAAATATTACATTTACTGAATAATAATTATTATTTATTTTATTTTTATTCAAGATTGAAACCTCGTTTACTCAAAACTTTTACTTGAAAATCGATTTAAAACTAATTTAAAAGAATTAGATTACCACCGGGCATGAAATTCAGCTATTTGAGGCCGAATTTGTTAGGGAAACGATAGAAAAGAAGATTATAATATTAAAAGTTAGAATTTTATATTTTGTAGGCAATTGAATGTATAGTTTTCATTGTTTCTACTATAATCCTCCACTATGCTGCAGAACACTTTTGTAAGATGACTATTTTCTATATCTCTTTGAGAACAGTTTACTATTTCGCTTACTTTGTGGTGTTTGCGTTATTTAGCCATAGGTGGGGCTACTTTTATGAAATGTTAAATATATAGTGTATGTTTTAATCAGTTAAATAATTTTAAATATGGTATATAATTTATTTGCTAAAATCTAATAAATAAATTATAGATCCAGTATTCTCTCCAAGTAGGGAAAAGTGATAAAGTGTATTTAACTAAATATCTACTTAATAAATCTACAGCAACATTTTAACTTTACTAATAGCATTATTCAGAGAAAATTCGTAATTAATCTATTTTAGCGCGCAGCCCAATATATGGACATGTAAATGCCTCAATGCAAGGACTGACAACAATAAGAGCATTTAACGTAGAGGAAGAGTTAGAAAATGAATTTTTCAGCCATCTAGATAAATACAGTTCCGTCTTGTACCTAGTGTTTGCAACATCTAGAGCATTTGCTTATTGGTGTGACCTCCTATGTTTCCTGTACATGGTGACACTAGTTGCATATTTTATCTTTAATGATGGTACGAAACCACTGTATTGCATTGACATTAATTAATAACCTTTTCAAAATTAGAAATTTCTGTGGTATACATCGGTTTAACACTAACTCAAGCATTCCAATTGACAGGCCAATTACAATATTGTTTGAGACTACTAAATGATCTAGACAATTCTATGGTATCAGTAAAGAGAATTGAAGAATATACTTCAATAGAGCAAGATCGACAATTTAAAAGCATGCTCTCTGCAAAACTTCCGTGCACATGGCCCGATAATGGTGAAATTACATTTGAAAATGTTTCTATGAAATACGGCCCATCACTTCCATACGTTCTAAAAGAGTTAAATTTTACTATTCATCCCTCGGAAAAAATTGGAATTGTTGGAAGAACGGGAGCTGGAAAATCTTCTATAATATCTGCACTTTTCCAGTTAACTCAAATCGAAGGAACCATCAAAATCGATCAGATAGATACTAAAACCATAAATCTGCAAGATTTACGAAGAAGTATGTCGATAATTCCTCAAGATCCAATACTATTTTCCAGTACAATTAGAAAGAATTTAGATCCTGGCGATGAATTTAGTGATGAAGTAATATGGAAAGCTTTGGAAGCCGTCAGGTTACAAAGCGTATTAAAAGATTTGAATCTAGGTTTCCCTATACTACTTTCCTTATGATTTTCTATATTAATATCTTTGATTGTAGGATTGGATTCCGAAATTATTTCAGGCGGCTCTAATTTTAGTGTCGGACAGCGTCAATTATTCTGTTTGGCACGTGCAATAGTAAAGAATAACAAAATTATCATTTTGGATGAAGCAACGGCTAATATTGATCTTGAAACAGATTATAATATTCAAGAAACAATTAGAAAAAAATTTTGTGATGGCACTGTAATCACTATAGCTCATAGGCTGTATACTGTGATGGATTCAGATAAAGTGTTGGTAATGGATTTGGGAAAGGTTGTTGAATTTGAGCACCCCCATATATTGTTGAAGGATAAAAACGGTTACCTTTATAATTTATTACAGCAATCTGAACAGGTTATGGCAGATACATTGTATGACATCGCACTAAAAGTAAGTAGTGCGTTGAAATTAAGACGAAGGCTTTATCATTTTGTTCCAGAGTTATGAGGCAAAGCACAATACACAATAGTTTGGATCTTCATTGTATTCTAAAGTAGTATTAATACGTGTTCAAGTAACATTCTTATAATAATATTTGCACAAATATACATGTATTTTCTCCTCGCCAAACGAATTCGAATGCTGTGCATCATGTATGAAGTATGAAGTTATGTGGCCAGCACATAACTTCCGTATGTAGGGGTAACTTTTGCACTATTTAGTTCCTAAATAATATTGAGCTTATTCGAAGAAATAGTGAAAATGCTTCGGTAATAATAAGTTCTTTTTGTCTCGTATGTTGTAAAAATGAAACACGCCAACTTTTAAAAAATGTTTATAAAACTGCAAAAACTTAAATATGGTTGTTTGTGGTACAAACAACCCTTGCGAATGTGCGCTACTCGTCTAGCTATTCATTCACGTATAAAATAAAAATCATTGGTCCTGTTGTGTTCATAGATTAATTGTATGTAGTAATGCCACCACTATCAACCATTAAAACACGCAACATCTATACATTACTTGTATGTTGAAACATCCATATAGCCGCATCTTCTTTTTATAAACCAGGACTCAAGCCAAACTGTTATTGCGAATGTACGCTCGTTTGCACACACTCCCATATATTTCTGACATTCTTCATTAACCATCGTTTTGGACCATATGAGGCATTATGCGGTCTCAATTCAACTCTTTCACCTTTAGATGAGAAGAAGGATTCGGAACAGTTGGAGCTTTATTTAACATAAACAGATTTCGGGGATTCCCGAATACCATTAACCTATAATTGTATCAAAATGGGAAATCGCTCAGAGCATCGGAAACGACGTTTTCAAAGCGCTTGCCGTATACTATTACAAAAGTGTACTGCTGCAAGCGTAGATCAACGAGAAATTGTTCTAACTGGATCGCTGACGCGATGCAACCAATTTAAATATATAAAAATGGTACAATGGTCTGTTACACCTATAAACAATGGAAGTCCTAATTACGCTCACAACTATTGTATTATATAATTAGTTATGTCCAGAGACTGCTCTCGTCTGAATTCAAATAATGGCTACAGAAATTATTTACTAATTAAGGAGTACGTGCAATAAATATTTTAGGTTGTATCGTAATCCACACTGTAAGTAGATTAATTGGATAATGAACATAACATTGAAATAATTTCAATAAACATATGTATGGTCGAGGTCAGAGGTTACGAGTAGAAACAGGACACCATCCCATCCCCTGTCTTGGTGACGTCATAAGGCACGCCCCCACGTGGAGAACGTAGTTTGACTTTCAGGGTTGACCTCGAGCCTGGCCTTAGAGTTGACCTGGGTAATTCTCAAGGCCGCCCACGTGGTTGACCTCGATTTTTAGGTAAAGACTGACCCTAGGCCCTAGCCTTGGAGTAATCTTTGGGGTAGCCAAGGTCAGAACCAAAAATCTGTTCAGTGGGAAATTTGACATTTTATAATAAGGGGCCCTACTGTTAATGTGAAATACACGTGTAGGAATTCGTTGTCAGCCCATCGTGTCGCCCCTTTGTCGGGGCCACAATAGCTGGAAATAGTATCTTAATAAGAGGGTCTAATGCTAACTTGTAAGACATGTATAGGAACTTGTATTAGGGTGTGCGCAGTCCTGTAGTGGCCCCCTTGGCGCGACATTTCAATTTGTTTGTGGCACCATCTAGTGATGTATTGACTATCGAAAGTTTTCTGTAATAGACGTGGCGCCACCTAGAGGTATATTTTTAGGACTAATCAGGGTTTGTTTTTGTGATGCCATCTAGTGCTGTATGGATTAACGAATGTTTCCTGTAATAGATGTGGGTCGTGTTCGTCTCTCCCTCTCCCACTCCCTCTCCCTCTCCCTCTCCCTCTCCCTCTCCCTCTCCCTCTCCCTCTCCTCTCCTCTCCCTCTCCTCTCCCTCTCCCTCTCCCTCTCCCTCTCCCTCTCCCTCTCCCTCTCCCTCTCCCTCTCCCTCTCCCTCTCTCCTCTCCCTCTCCCTCTCCCTCCCTCTCCCTCTCCCTCTCCCTCTCCCTCTCCTCTCCTCTCCCTCTCCCTCTCCCTCTCCCTCTCCCTCTCCCTCTCCCCTCTCCCTCTCCTCTCTCCTCTCCCTCTCCCTCTCCCTCTCCTCTCCCTCTCCCTCTCCCTCTCCCTCCCTCTCCCTCTCCTCTCCTCTCCTCTCCCTCTCCCCCTCTCCTCTCCTCTCCTCTCCTCTCCCTCTCCCTCTCCCTCTCCCTCTCCTCTCCCCTCTCCCTCTCCCTCTCCCTCTCCCTCTCCCCTCTCCCTCTCCTCTCCTCTCCCTCTCCTCTCCTCTCCTCTCCCTCTCCCTCTCCCTCTCCCTCCCTCCCTCCCTCTCCCTCTCCCTCTCCCTCTCCCTCTCCTCTCCTCCTCTCCTCTCCCTCTCCCTCTCCCTCTCCCTCTCCTCTCCCTCTCCCTCTCCTCTCCCTCTCCTCTCCCTCTCCCTCTCCCTCTCCCTCTCCTCTCCCTCCCTCTCCCTCTCCCTCTCCTCTCCTCCCCTCTCCTCTCCCTCTCCCTCTCCCTCTCCCTCTCCCTCTCCCTCCCTCTCCCTCTCCTCTCTCCCTCTCTCCCTCTCCTCTCCTCTCCTCTCCCTCCCTCTCCCTCTCCCTCATAACTTTCCTATCCTAACCACTAATTAAATTCCTTCAAAGGTACTTTTCTCATATTATGCATACACTAACGGCATATTAATTCAAGGCACTTTGTATACCAAGGCCTTTACATAATTGAATTCGAAGGTTTCTCGATATGTAGGGGAACCCGCGGTGGAACGGGCTATATAAATTTTAGGGCAGCTTTTTGATATGAAACACTCTATAACCAAAATATGTTTCAGTTAAAAGTGTACTCTAACATCTTCTAAACATTATTGAGACGTCGTAAATTTAAATTTCGAAAAAAACACCAAGTTTGTTGAGTTATGAAAAAAAGTGCTAACTACTCATTCGGCCCCGTATGCGGGGCAGAATAGGCGTATATACCTCTTTTTATTTATTTCTTAAATGACATTTTCAACTAAAATAAAATTAAAACACTAAATTAATGCATTTTATTTTAAATTTATCCCAAAGGGTCACAATGCAGTACTTAAAATATAAAAACAATTAGAATTTACACAATCCACAAATGACAACCGCTTCATCATCGTCGCTGTCCATACCCGCGTAGGAATTATGAGTGCATTTTAGATGAACTGAACAAGCCACCCATCCTACATTGGACTTAGAATAAAGTTCCTGGCAGTAAAGGCACTGAGTATCATCATTATCGCTTTCTCTTGAAGGCGATAATTTTTGCTGTAACTCCCTTGCCTTTCTTCTAAGTTTATTATATTTAACCCTTTTAGATTTGGCAATTTTTTTCTGGGCAATCTTCTTTGTTTCTAAAATTGTAGCTGGTTTCCCTTCTTTTTCTTTATTTCTGATTTGGCCAGAGCCTCTTTTAATTCTCCTTTATAAGGGGTTGATGAAAAAACAACTCTTTCCTTCGAGGTTCCCTTGGTGTCTTGAGAGATCGTGGAGATGGGCAATATTGCTTCTGGAGACGTTAGGAAAGTATTTGACTTCATTTCTGTTTTGTTTAACGAACCTTGCAGGAGTGAAGGTGAACCAATTTCCGGAATTATAATATTGTCAGGTGTTGACTAACAATGTGGCTTGAGATTCAAAATATCATTGGTGACAGTTTCAATATCATTTTCTGCAGTAACATGGTTTTCATTTAGAAAAGTAGCTTAAATAATTAGTTGGAGTACAGATTCAGGTTGAGTATCTTCTGGGTAACGTATGTCAGTTGTAACCGATGGCATGTAGTCATCATCTGTAAAAACAGATTGATTTGGAGGTCAAATGCCAGTTTTGAGAAAACCATGTATGGCAGTTTTCATTTTGGTTGATTCAATGAATGTAGCCCCGAAAAAATATATATTTGAGCTAGTCAGCACTTTTCCAGAGTTGCGTCGTAGCCGTTTTCTTATTTCTTGTTCATAGTATAAATTTAGGGGCTTCATAAAACAAATATCTAAAGGTTGAATTCTATGGAAGCAAAGAGGAGGGAAGCATATTAATATTATCCCATTCTATTCTTCACACAAGATCAGTTCAATGCTTTTTGTGTACGTGGAATGCACATTCAGAAGAAGGAGTACGTTATTCTCTTTGCTCGCTCTTAAAAAGTTTAAAATATTAACATTGGGGTCATATAGTTCCCCGATGCCGAGAAGCACACTTCGGCCGAAGTTAAAGTACCCACTTGACGATTTCCCTTCACGGTAATAATTTTTGAATGGGTTTTCGGATTAACTTGAACCCCAGTTTCATCGCAATTGTATATGCGGACTGCAGTCAGCTGGTATTTCTATGCTCTCTGTCAATAAATTAAATAATGGAGTAATCGTGACCTGATTGAATCCCATGGCACGAGCTCCAGACATTACTTCTGGTACAGTAGGTTGTCTTGACAGCAAACCGTTAATCTAGTCTTCTCCAGCCATTTCGTATTACAAGTTAAATCTGCGAGACAAATTATTTCCGACAGCAACTTGATTTGCCAAACGACGGAAGTCTGTTCTCGTTAGGCCAAATAGTCTTACCTCCATAGTTTTAAAATAAATGCCTAATTCAATTTCTTGTTCCTCGGTAAAAACACATTGGTACTTTCATTTTTTCTTATCTATTTGAAAATTCGTGTGGTCATCGTTTTGTTTCTGGACATATCTTTGCAGGGTTGACCGAGGAAAATTGTATTGTTTGGATGCTTTCTTGGCACCTATTTCACCATTAACCACTGCTTGAACAGCCTTTTCCATTGAAATCGCTGACTAGTTTTAACGGTCCGCTTTCCGTTTATAGTCTCGTACCATCTGAAATCAGTTATAGAAATTCATGATGGGGCGGAATGGTCACGTGCTCATTCTGCCCCAGTCCATCCTGCCCCAACGGCACCATAGACATAAAAAATTCAAGTGTTTACTTTTTTCGTTAAATAATAAACTAATTATAGGTCAAAATCACAAATAAATATAACCTCCTCTTGTACATATATTAGAAAAGTTAATTTTATTAACAGAAAATAACTTACTTTGAAATCTAAACGGCACGTATATTATAAAAAGAGTAACGATACGCACCATACCACGAATTTGTGGTAAATGAACCACTGATTCAGCCTTGCCATTTCACACTAAGGCGAAAGGCCAAGATATACCCAAGATCGATCGCTCCCCAAACTCTTCTGGCACGCGTGGCGAATATAAGGTGGTGTTCTGCCCCGCTAGCCCGTTCCGCCCCGGGTTTCTTTACCCGTAATTATTCGGGTTGAGTAAATGACCAAAAACCATTAATTGAATAATGACTTAATTAAAATGTTTATATACTAATTACTCCGTCCTGGGGTAAGAAATAGGCCTAGCAGTTTATATTATTAGAATGTCAATAATTGAATTTTTTTTTAACCTAAAATTCCAAGCTCCCTCCGCCCCATTATGGTCACGGGATAAATAAGCACGTGGATCCGATGACATGTAAAAATTTTAACTAACTGGTCGTGTTGGTTGCGAGTCACAATAAACGCCTTAGCGGAAACAGGCCCATTAAATAACTGAATTTCTGCAAACTTGTAACCATAAACAATAATCTTAAAATTTAATTTTATACAGATTTTGAATTGTTCACCCTTGAATTTAGCAAATGCGCTTTTCGAATACGAAAGAGGGGCACCAAACAATTTGCCTTTCAAGTAAGCCTGTTTAATATTATACGTCCCTGTCTATTAGAGTGATGCAACCTAAATGCCCAAATTCTGTAACAGCGTTATAAATAGACGCTCATTCCAATCACAGACAAACTTGGTTCTTTTCTTTAAATAGACAGCTTAATCACAATACAAACAAAACTGACAAAATCTGGTGATGTATTCGAACCATAACCATAACCATAAATTAAAAACAATATATACACACATAAAATAGTTTCAATCAAATATGGTAAATTTGTATCACCAATTAAGGGTTACGTTGCACTATTGCAGCTAACCACCAAATTTAGACGTTTTCCTCAGATGATTGCTTGAATTGTTCCACTCTTCCCTAAACATGAATTTTGTTCGCACCGTCCTCCACGTAACTAACAGCTTACAGAGCGTATTTCTCCCCTTCAGCGTTGATTGAAAACACAAGACAAGCACTTTGCCTCTCTTCTCTTGACTTTCTACGAACAAAAGAGAATGAAAGTAAACTTGCCGCAGGTACTCGCTTTTGGTCTCTTGGAGCGTTACACTAACTTTTGTTAAAAACCAGAACCAACCCCGTCTTTACACTTAACTACCATAGATTAATTTATATAAATTTTGCCGGTCTTAGAACTTATAAAAATACCCTATGCGAACGTAGCCAACCAGTCTCTATTTACTTAAAACAAAACTTATTGATAGACACTCGCACGCAAATAGGGTACTTTATGTCAGCACTTAATGCACCGAAGTTTAAAACTTCTCAACGCGTCTTAAACGTTACCTACGGCTTCAGTGCCTTTGCTTCAGTCTTATCAAAGTCGTTATCATTACATCGATGCCTTGGAGTTAAACACAATCGCCAAAAAAAAAAAAACGTACGTTTCCTACGAAACCAAGCCAACTCGAACCAAAAAAAAACTCTCTCGTTAACGTTTTTACGTAGCCACGACATTTAATACTTCAAAATTGTTCTAACCAACTCTAATATGTGCTTTACTATATACGATACTGAAACTTATTAGTTAGCTACAAGCGCTATTTTCAACTTACAAAACAAAGCATTCGCTATAACCCTGATTATATTGGTAAACTGCTTCTAGCAATATAAGTACCTTATTTCTTCAACAACTAACCACATCCATTGCTATGCTGACGATAGCACTCTTCACTGTAGTCCATCTCAGTCTGCTCATAGTGATAATCCACCTTCTATGTCAAATCAAGAAATTAAAACTGAAATGGCAAATTCAATCAACAAAGACATTCAAGGTATTCTCGAATGGGGAAGCAATAATCTAGTTAAATTTAATGCTAACAAAACTCAGTGTTGCCTTGTGTCCGCCAAAAAAGGTCGATCATTTCCTGTTGTAAGTATGAATGGCTCAGTTCTTAAGCTTTCAGACTCTATTACTCTGTTGGGTATGACTGTATCTTCAAATCTCTCTAGGGTTGACCATCTTCTGTCAGCTACCAAAACAGCTGCTCGTAAAATAGGCTTTTTGTACGGATCTAAGCAGTACTTTACCTCTCGACAACTCCTTCTGCTGTATAAGGCCCAAATTTGGCCTCATCTGAAATATAATTCTCACCTCTGGGTTAGTGCTCCCCAACACGCTCTCGATATCGTTGATCGTATTAAAAAAAGAGCGATTAGGCTTATAAATTACCCGTCCTTAACTTCTCACATACAGTCCCTTGAGTATAGAGGTATGGTTTCAGTTCTTTCTTTGTATTATCGTTATTACAACGGCTATTGTGCTGCTGAATTATATTCTTTGAGACTATCTCGGCAATCTTTGCGAGAAACACTCGGTTCGCTAATTCACATCATCAGTATGCAGTACAAATCTCCACTTACCACGTACCAAACGGGCACAATTCACATTTTTCTGCACGGCTTCTAAACTTTGGAATGATCTCCCTAGTTCCAGCTTTCCTCTCACTTATGATATGAGAAAATTTAAGGTAGCTGTTCATAGGCATCTATTGGCAATTCATTATCTCTCTATCCATCCTCCTAAGTGTTCCTGAGTGCTTTAACACGATAGGCCAAATTTAACCTGTTCAGGTCCACAATCATAAAAAAAAATACCGAGCTAGTAGAGTTGTGGTAACAGGACCTACTTAGGATCCGGGAGGTAATGGGTTCGATTCCAGTTATACCCTGTATGAGGTCAGGGGGGTTTCCTCACACACAAGTAGGTAAGATTGGAGAGTTTTGGAAAAGGTACCACAGTAACAAGCTACCACAGTGACAAGGTTGCATAATATCAAGGTCAGCCGTGTGTCGTACGGTTTCAAGGTCACATTTTCGCAAGACCGTTCATGCACCCTACATACTGAAGGTACACTTCTGCAAGGTCAGTTCAAGAAATGTATACGATCTCTGATACACACCCTAAACACGATAGAAAAAAGAAAATAATATATTAATGTATTTATTTGCTTTCTAAAAAAAGACAGCTTCATTTGTACAAATGTAATAAGTTTATTACATTAATTTATTCTGATATATGCCTTTCTTTTGGAATAAAACATTTTGATTTAGTACAAGTGCAAAAGGTTATTTCCACTTCTGTTTTTTTACATCTATGTGGACGTGGTGCAAGTAATTAAGCGTACATGCAGTGTGGTTCCCATCGTAGATGTTCGTGTAATGGATTGTCAGATGGCTGCCATCGGTTTCTAAATCCACACATGAAGCATTCAACTGTGTGGAGACGTTGAAGTGAACCCTGCTGCAGCAAGCGATAAAGGTGAGTGAACTCCAGACCATGTTCGATACGTTAGTAAACGTTTCTCAAAACAATTATAATACTGAGGATAATAAAAGTTTGGTGGCACGTCACACATATTATCACCGTAGAACTCAGTAATCTACTAACATGAAATAATTTATAATGTGCAATATATAAATTATAAAAAATATTAATTGCCCAGATAGTAAGCTTCACCGCAAAGTATGCATGAATCTTCCTCATACACCTCGTGTAAAGTGCTATCCATCTCTCCATATGTGTATGGTGGTCAATAATTCGATAGTCACTTGGTTGCAATGATTTGTAGTATTCATAGCATAGATGCATATGGCCACCAAGATGATAACGAGTGTGAAGGGCAAATGTCAGTGAATAATAACCCAAATTACCCACGAAGACGTGATGGTGGAAATATCGAATTTGTTTATCCAAGTTGACCACCCATTCCGAATTCCACTGCATATCCTCATATACTTCTTAGTGCTTTTGTTGTGGTAGAAGGTAGTAGCCCTCCATGAACTATGATTAAACAGTGATAATGGTAGGTAGCACTCACTAGACTCCCAATCGTCTTGTAATGGGGTATCGGACATACTGAAACGCTTGGAAATTGCGCGTTGGTATATGTGTGCAGTTATACCTCCTTTTAAAGTAAAAAAAATCTTGTAGATGCATAAGTATAGATAACCACGTTGAATTAGTTAATGACCTCGTGATTCTGGAGTGAAGTGGAGCGAAAGGAGAAGCAACCATTGACAAAGCATTGAAAGAAAACCTTGAAACTGTGGGGTTACCAAGGCCACGGGCATAACCTACACAGGTGTTGGCGAGGTCACGTTATTGTCATTGAAGGTAAAAAATAAGGGGAAGGTGGGATATAAATAAAGAAACCTGTGTCGTATATAATAGAGAACATATTACGCCAACCGGTAAGGCGAAGGTTGAGTGTTACAAATTCAAGTGGAATTCGTGATATTTTAATTAACAATGTGCAGTATTTTTTAAATAAAAGTAAACCGAAGTATGTTAGTGTCGGTCTGTCACCCCAATTTAATTTTGAACCAGTCGTCAAACTTGGTGGATCGTAAACGGTATCGTATGAAACTATTAACAAGAAGAAAGTTATACGTATCTGTGATTGTGAAGAATCTGAAATCTATTTAGGATGGTAGCCAATAGAACAGTTATGAAGACTTAACATAATAAGTTACCGATGGGATTGAGTACCTACTTTCCTGCCTTTTTTAATAAAATGATAAACGCGGCAGCGGAAATGCCAGATGTTGACATACACAAGTTAATTGCTCCATTGCAAGATATACATGATGTCAATGTAACATGTGTTATGGAAATTGTAAAATTTGCCAAGGAGGAAATAAATATTGATGTAGATGTTGCCAAATCTGTAAAGTAGAAAAGGTGGGGGCAACATGCACATAGAGAATAGGGATAATAGTAAAGGTTAGTCAATATGTGGATGTGTTATAGTGTAGAGTCGTGGCCTAAAGCTGTAAATTGTTTTAGTGCAGTGGAAAGACTAATATGCAGATTTCAATCACTAGAATTTGATGCTGAACCTGAAAAAGTATATGGAATGGGTACGTTTAGTTATGAGTATTTAGATAATCTAGTTTACTAGTACGGGGGAGGAATACGTCTTTGTGAGAAATACTTCAATCGAATGAAGATGGTGTAGAGTAGATTTGCTGTATGAAGCGATTAATAGAATACCTTAAACAAATATCTTTGGAACAATTTCTACATGAAATAGAACGTCATTGGGCGAATTATAGTTCAACAGATGACAACTCAACAGGTGAAGTAGGTGTGCATTAATGAGTCGAAAAACATAGTTCATTATGTAGTGGAATGGGAGTTGGCGCATAGCCAAGTGCGAAAAGGAGAATGGGAATAATTAGCTAGAGAAAAGAAATAAGACTGTAAAAAAGTAATTTCACCAATCCTCGAAAATGAACATCGTGATTACGTGTTTGTGAAACGCTTTAGTAGTATTTACTATTGTATGTATGTATTAATATAAATAAAAACTTAAAATTTAAAGGAGAATAATATAATATATATATAATTAATCGTACATAACGTATTATATAATGTCTGTTATTCATGAATTGTGAGAATTTTCAAAACCCAACCACTTAACGAGAGAGTTATTTCCTTTACGTCGTATTACACGTTCAGCTAGGTGCATGCCATGATATTTAACACTTTGAAGTTCCGGATCACAGAAACGTCCTTGAATCTCTTGATCTCCACTTATCACGTAATACGTAGGTAATTGGGCATGAACGTTTTACTGCTGATATACGAAAGACTTCGTAACTACAATTAGGAATGTAACCCTTAGAGAGTATGCTTCTATATTTTCATATACGTAGATAATCCCCCGTTTTAAGTTTAGTTGTTTTACGGTCAAGAACTTTATGACATTTTAAGTGTTTCAAAATAGCTGCAACGTTCTTTTGCGTTACATCCATCGGTTTAAATGCTGTTGTTCTATGCTTTCTTGAATTATAATCAGCAACAATTTGGGGTAACATTGATAAACATTTATAGGAACCTTCAACGTTCAACTATCTTACTTTTTAAGTTGAAATAACTACTGATTAATATTATATTTTTTTATTTAGTTTTTAAATTCTGCGTTATCAAACTCCATTTCCATATCAGTTGGTATATGTTTAGGTGCCCTTTGCAAACCAGACAAGAGTTTATTTACTACATCTGCGACTAGTTTACCATTCTTGCGTTTGATGGGAAAAGGCCAGACATATTCCAAAAATAAACTTATTATAACTAGAATTCATCGAAATCCTTTATTTACCCGAGCATAAGGTATCATTTCCACCAAATCAGCGTGAAATAGACCATTTAAACCTTTGCGTACTACGCAACGACGCGGAAAATTTCTTCTTGCTGGTTTGAGCAGTTCTTTTTTTACCATCAGTTTTGCTCATGTTATCGCTTTCGACTATACTACGATTTCTATGTTGAAGATCGCTGGAGTTGAAAACTGTGTATACTATGTTATCGTCACTTTAAACATAGAATACTGATATATAGTGTAACCAATTAATTTGCGTGACTGCGTAAACTTTTCATGATCTATGTGAAGCTCAAGATTTGCCTGACTTCACTTGCAATGCACTACGACAACTTTGTTACAGGGAAAGATATATGTGACAGCTGCACCAGTAGAAATACTAGCTCTTTTCCTACTCTTCTACAGAGAAGGAAATGAAATTTTCATAATGAAGATCGTCATTTTGTTTCGTTGCAACACTGATGATGAATAATATGTTTACCAAATTTATCTATTGGCATCACTTCTGGATATGTAGTAGTATCTGCAGTGGGGTGGACGGACGTTGTAACAATGAAATGACATGAATGTAGCGATAGGTTTATAATAATAGAGCTTACCTGTGTTACGCAGTTCGTTAATCATATATATATATATATATATATATATATATATATATATATATATATATATATTGAAAATCGGTTATTGTGGCACCGTGAAACTAATCGTCGAAGTGGCATCCGGAATTTTGTATAAAGTTACATTTAAGCACCAGTATATAAAAAAACGTGTATATGTGATCCGGCACCTTATATATACTGACTGGGTGGGAGGTTTGTGATGCACTGACGTCACAAACAACTTTTGAGCAAGAATGCAGATAACGGGATTTCTTAACACATACGTTTGCAGAAATCTTAAAATAGATTTTATGACAACCTTTTCCCGTTATTCTAAAAATTGATTCAAACCTGAAATTTTTTTGATAATCTTGTAGCTTGAAAAAAAATTAAACTATTTCATTGTTAATAAATAAATTACGCTTTTTCGGAAAATCCTTTTCATCAGTTTACTAATTAATGGTGCAGTCACTCGCGTGAGGTTTTGAATAACAAGCACTTCGTGCATAATTTTATGAAAATGTAAACTTTCACCATATTCACACATATTAAAATACTTATCTTTTTGGGATTTTTTTATGGTGTAGTTGCATCTTAAGTTATACAATCTAAACGTTTCGATAACACTTACAGTTATTTTCGTCAGTAGCAGTATTATTTATTAAAATTGTTAAAGTTAAAAACAATTTTGTGAAATTACCTTTTTTCATGATCATACAATAATAATTTTAACAATATCTGTAATAATTATATCTTATATTATAGTTTCAATCATAATAAATAAATTTTTAAATCGATATTTATTTGAAGGATAAACATGGAATTAATTTGACCCATTTCTCTTGCCATACATTAATCTTTACACATACCCTTATTGCAAATTTTACATTTAATAGATGAAATTAGCTCTCCAGAAATTATAATTAAATCAATTAGCCACCAATGATTTTGATCTTACGAAATACCAGATTTTAATAGTGTTGAATTTGATACTTATATAATCGCGGATTTAGAACAAACATTAAATTCTTTTCGACTTCTAGACGTGGCTAATCGTTCAGCTATTCCCTACAATTCAATTACACGCGCGTATCTGTCTTTTTCCCTACCAATGCGTTCTCTCTTCTTTGTGTACGCAGAAGGCTGAAATTCTCACCCGCTGAGCTATCCTTGTCAAGCCATACTCATTTGTTGAATGATACCAATGAAACACATCATAATTACCATATTCACATTAATAATAAAGAAAGATATTTGACTATCAAGGCAATTCCTATATCAAACATACGTCACATTGATTATATACAGGGCGAAGAACAATGTTCGCAACCTCCTTCGTACAGTACAATAAATACATTTAAATGTTTTCTTCTACACTACATATCAAGAAAACTCTTCCCTGAGTAACATGCTCAGGTTCAAGTAAAACATATATGAGAAATTTCGCTTAGAACTTCTAAGTGAATTTGGGTTGGAAGTATTTGAATCACATCATCATTTGTCTTCGATGTCTTAATACCTAATACAGCATAACTACTCGCGGCGGTATGCACAAGCGATACTAAAGATGATCGCCACATAACGGTACAAATATAAATCATCGTTGTAAAATGTTACCTTGATCATTGAATAAGTGTCAGTAACGGCATGCTTTATAAATTTGTAGATATTATCTCAGCTGAGAATCTTGGCTTTTTTGGCTAATGGCCCATCGGCACTTGTTTTAATCGTGAAATAACTTTCGGAAATCTTCAACATTTTAATTTTTTCCTTCACCGCTAGCAGAAGTATAGCTGCAATGACCATGTCTTAAACTTCTGGCTCAAGCGAACAACTACAATACGATTTATCTTCAAGATACAATAAACGTTACCTGCCTACAATAAATGGTCAACAAGTCAAACATTTAGTTACTCACGGGAAATTACCTTATTTTTGCTTCGCATTAAGCCACCTTTTAAAAATGAATGCAAATTTAATCATTTATTATTCCTCAAATTAATTGCATGTATTTTCAATTAAACAAAATTTTGTCTTTAAACCATCAAAATAAGGTAAAGTCCATCGCTCATTATGTTCAAGGCTATTTTAACAAGGAAAAACGTTTTTTTAATAATTCTATGTGGTAATTATTAATACAATTAACATCTTTTCAAAGGTTAAACTAGCTATGTAAGCAAATATAAATTAAACGAATAAAGGATTATAGAAATATGTGTAAATATAATCATTTATTGCATTGCATGACTGCTACTGCCAGTTGTAGTCTATATCAGCTATATGTGAATTTGTTTAAAAAGTCATACAGTAAAATGTAAGTGGCAAATAATGAACGAGTATTTAGAAATTAATACAATACCAAATCCAAGAAAAAATGCAAACTGTCTTTCTTTTGCTACGTGTTTGTAAGTATTTAAGAATATTACTTATTAACTTAAACCTACTTATTAATCTTTAAGAACATTTACTAATATAATAAAATGATGTTATACGTACGATTACTGCATTATAATGCTTCTACGTGGTTATTAACCTAGTTATATGTGTGCATATTAACGCTTGTTCGATTTTCATGTTTAACGACAATAGATTGTTCATTGTATAACCTATTGTACATCTTTTATTTTTTGTGTCTCTCTGTACTAATTTGTTTAACCAAAGTTTCAAAATTGAGATTAATCAAATAAAAACCCTTAATAGGCCTTTAATTTGAATATAATAGTCAAATTTTAAAGCTAATCATTTATTTTAACAATACTTTTTAAAAACAATAACGTATGCAGAGTAGAATCCACCTCGAAAAAAACGCGCACCGAGTCTGCGTATAACTTGGCGACCATGATTATAGATTAGTCAGTAATATATATATATATATATATATATATATATATATATATATATATATATATATATATATATATATATATATAAGGTTTAGGGAAGTAACGACCGTAATTATAAAAATATGGTATCGGGATGCGGTCTAGTTAAAAATGAAAATGACTATTTAATTTCGAAATACTTTATTTCTTCATCAGGAATCTGAGTACTGAAAATATGAGTCATTTCAAGGAAAAGTCTGCTTCTATAATTAATTTCTGTGTCTAAAATTTTAACTTCAGGAAAATTTGGAATGTGATTGGTGTTTTTTTTTCAAAATTAAAAGACAGAACTCCAATTCTTAGTAACTATAATGTTGTATATTCCATTCCTTGTAGCGAATGCAATAAAGTATATACTGGACAAACATCACAATGGCTTAAAACAAGACTTACTCAGAATAGAAGTGACTGTAAAATAGGAAGAAATTTTTGTGCTTTAGCAAAACATAGCAAAAACACCAATCACATTCCAATTTTTCCTAAAGTTAATATTAATCAAGCTGTATTTTTTATAATAAGTAATTTTTCGATATCTTTGACGGTTAACGAGTTATTAGCGAAATAAAGCTATTCCTCAAAAGGGGCGGTTTGTGGGCTAGGGGGTTACGCACCACCATCAGAACTGATTTTTGAGGTTTTATGATGTATTACCCTTTCACTAACAGTTTCTGAAGAAAAATCTCAGAAAATATTTTTTGCGATCTTCTTACCGACTGGTTAAATGTAGGTTTAGTAACATTAGATAAAATTTCGATAAAAAACTTGGTTATCTAGATTTGCTCGGGATGCTACAATTGGTCTAAGTGGTTTAGTTTGTTTGTGTGATTTATGTAATCCACACATTTTAGGTGTAGGACGTGTGAGTGGATGTAATTAAGGTTTCATTAAATACTGAATTTCAAACGATTTAGCGATTTTGACTATTGAACATTTTTGAAACAAAATTAAAGTAGTTTACCAATTAAATAATTATTTCAGTAGCGGGTTAGCAATGATTTTAAATGCCATTCAGGCATAACTGACTTTATTATTATTTTAGTATGTAAAAATCAGGTACAGAATAACAAAGTGGATCTTAAACCTAAATTTACAATTATTGAACAGGAAACAATTAAAGATTACATTTTTCTAGACACGATCAAAACGATAAAGGTCATAAATCTGACCGAATAATCAATTCCAATTTACACACAACAATAAATACTAAGAAAACTATCAATAATTTGGTTAATTATGCCATTGCAAAATCTTCACGAATACACCATAAAAAAATATGAACAGAATTAAGAACATTATTCTCAAAAATAATTTTACTTTACAATTTATTAATAAAACAGTTTGACAACGTATTCATGTCAAAATTAGTCAGATTATCTTTGTAATCTTTCAATAATTTAGATTGTGAAGATATACCTAACACCAGTTACTTAACTGTACCTTTCATATCTAAACCTTCACAATCAGTGCAAAAGTAATAATAACATAAAAATTATAATACATTTTAACAATACTTCAACACAATAGAGAAAACATAACAAATCAAATGTCGTTTACAAAATTAACTGCCATAATTGTTATTAGTGTTATGTAGGGAGTACACAAATTTTTGAAGACATTTCACATAAACTAGAATGCTTTTAAGCTTTAAAAATTCGCAAACGTGTATGATCCTCACTGTTAACTCAAGTTTCGATATATGTTTCGCTAATATTTATAGTATACTTGTTAATTAAGCCACAGAACCTCTCTCTGGAGGGGATTGATGTGCGTCTTGTATTACGATTAAATACAGAAATTTTGTTGGTAGGAGGTGCATAATCGTTTCGCTGCGATAGATTGGTAACAAATCAAAATTTCAGTAGGTAATGTATTTGTATGGGTTTCTAATCCACGGAGAAAAAAGCAGATACATTTTCCCATCATACTGTCCAAATGTCTTCATAAAAACTGATGCTTAAATCTAGAAATGCACACCACTGGTAAATGGTTTGAGGTTCCAAAACAATAAATTTTAAAAACTAAATTTTGAAACAGTAAATCTTATGTGTTGCTTCATTTTCTTATGGAGTTAGGCAATTAAGGTATGATCTATCATTTCCATTTTCAAGTGTTTTATGCAAAATTCTTTCAAACGTACACTGCAAAGAGATTTTGGAACTGGTATACGCTTCTTTCTCATGTCACTCTTGAAAAGATTTTTTGCGTTTTTAGTTGTGCCCCATTTGTAGTAACTACGGCGGCGATACTTTCTACGCCGCATCACAATAAACGTCTTTCCTAACAAAAATTCTGTGCTGTAGGTTAAATGCTAATACTTCCAATTCTATACTACGCTTAGAGAGGTAAGGATGGATTGCACAAAAAATGTGCTTAATTATTTTCAAATATTTAATTAATTTTAAAATTGTGAGGAACGAGTTGTAGTGATAACGCACTTTGGTATTGGGTTGAAAAGCTGACAATAATAAAATTTTCACGACTGTGTAGAACTATTGGCAAACTAATAAGAAGAAAACAATCAAAGATAAGAAAACAGATGAGTCATAGAACATGTCTAGTAAACTCTTCAGTTGAACTACAATGTCATTAAGTACATACACAACTAAAGTACTCTTTTACTCACTCCGATCTAACGTTAGCAAATAACATTATACACAATGATATAAATAACTTAGAATTTAAGTCCAGAAAATATAATCTTAGCTTAAATCCTTCTAAATCTATCTTTATTATTTTTGACACGTTCAGAGAAAAATTAGAGAATGACAAAAATATTAGTTAGCCATGTAAAACTTAAATGTTCACAAGTGGTACGAAACTTGGGCTTAGAAATGGACAATAACCTACGATTTCAAGAACATGTTACTGAATGTGTTAAGAAATCGTATTCTAGTTTAAAAGGTTATTTCCTCATCACCATATACCTACTATCGCAAGCATTAGAATACAATTAACCGAATCACTGGTATTAAGTTATTTTAATTTTTATGATGTAGTATACGGTTCATCCCTTGCAAGTACAGACAAAAACCGTATTCAAAGAGTACAAATATCATAAAATTAATAAATACATAAAGACAAAGTTTGCATCGATTGGGGCTTGAATCTCGATGGCGCGGTTGGTTAGCGTGGTACTCTAGCAAAGTACAGGTCGTAGGTTTAAATCCTGCTGGAGGTAAACTTTTTATTTTTAATAAAATTAATAATAATTTTTAATTATAAATATCGTGTTTACGCTTTGTTTATGGCATAAGGAAATGGCAACCCATTACTTACAAATTAAACGACGCTAATTGGCTAAACATGGATAACAAAAGGGTACTCCATGCCGCTGTACTTTACGATTCAATCATTTATAATGAAGTTCCACCATATTTGCACCAAAATATCAGACACAGAAGCGACCTTCACAACGTAAACCTTAGATTTAAAAGACTAATTTCGCCTCCATCTTTTCGAACAGATATGTTTTATCGATCATTTACATATAACATCTATTCCTTATATAATCCGTCTCTCAAAAGCCAATCACTATCCAAATTTAGATTTTTGTAAAGTCAACTGTTAACATCGCAAGCATAATTCACTATATTAATGCAATTAAAATTCCATATCTGTATATTATTCGTTTTGCACAAAGCTAGTCTTTATCTTTATCTCTTTTCGTTATGTTATAATTTAGGGTTGAAACTTAGATCAGTTTTACTGCCTGTCAACACTCTTTTTGCAATTCTAACTTATAATTTAAGCGCACGTTAATAGTAGTATTACTTTCCTATTTTTTTATTGCAAAAATAAACATTATTATTATGTTTCATTAAGTACATCTGGCGCATTAAAATAGTTTAAATTTGTTGAAGGTACCCAATTATGCAAATTATAAGAGTTTGGTAATCTTTCACTATTTGTTGACAGCTATTTAAAAGGTCTGTTCTTTTATTTACTCTAATGACTATGTGATAAGCACGCAATAATGGAACAAAAGACAGGAAATTATTAATTTCGTATGTTTATTGAAATTTACTTAATTCTGTAGTTAATGATAAGAATCTTGTCGATCAGTTTCAAACGTTAGGCATAGATACCTGAGGTAATTAAATAGTAAAAATAACATAAACGATAACTACTTTAATTTTGTCTTGAAGTTTGTAAAAAGGTATATATACCACCAACAAATGACACAAATTCGTTATATTTATTGAAAACTACAAAATGCATATTTTTTATTTACCCCAATGAATGTAGTGAAATGAAAGCAATCATAAAAAGTTAAAGTTTTATATGAACTGATAGCATTAATGAAACAAGAGGAAGGATATTAATAGGGTTTAATATTTATATAAATTTATTTCGTACTATGGTTAAAGGTTAAAGTTCAAGCTGTAGGCATACATTAGTGAACCAATTAAATAGTAAAATACCATAAAAGATAGCTATTTAAATATAAATTTAATTATGTTTTAAAAGTTGCAAAATTGTATGTAAGCAAATTAAAATTGCCGGAAAGTAGTAAACAAAAACAGAAAATGATTAATGTCTAACATTTATTAAAATTTACTTAATACTTTAATTTAGTTAATCATAAGAGAGCTTTACGGGTCTATTTCAAATGTTAGTTATACATAAATGAGTCATTTACATAGTAAAAATAATGTAAACGATAGGTGTTTACATTTAACTTAATCTTGAAGTTTAATATTTATTGAAAGCGACATGAAATTCATATTTTTTATTTCTCCAATGATGATACTAAAATGAAAGCAAGTCATGATAAAAAGTAAGGTTTTATTAAAACTGATAACAGTAATGAAACAAAAGAAAAAAAATTAATCACCTTTGATATTTTTTTCAATTACATATTTACCTTTAAACTTATTCGTTCATAACAAAAACATAATAATTTAATATCAGTCAAGTTGCTTTGGTATATGTGAATCCTTGCGATATTGCAGGATCACATTCCATTAATGTAAATAATTTCATTGTAATCTCATTATATTTAGAATTTACATCAGTTCTACGTACATAAAGACAAAATTTACATTGATTGGCGCATTTGGTTGGCGCGGTACTCTAACAAAGTACAGGTCGTAGGTTCAAATCCTACTCGAGTTAAACTTTTTATTTATGTATTTAATAAAATTAATAATAATTTTAAATTTTTTATTACATATTTACCTTTGAACTTATTCGTTCATAACCAAAACTTATAATAACCTTTAATATTCATTTAATACTATCGCTAAAGATAATAGAACTTCAAATTTTAGGTATACATATTTAACCAACGTAAAAGATAACTATTCAAATTTATTGTAAAATTGTTTGGATGCAAATTAACAAAGTGATACACAAAAAACAGGAAATCATTAGTGTCTAAGATTTCTTGAAACTTACTTAATAATTTTGTTGGTGACAAGATAGTTTTGCCGCCATTAAATTAGTTACCGTATTTAACTCTCTATGGTGCAACAGTTTGTTCGTTAAAAAATAAAAAAATTTCTCGTTGTTTTGGCTTTGTTACTATGAGTAATGAGTAGTGCACCTAATTGATTTTTTTTACTTGTATCCCATTTGAAAAAAATACGTTGTATAACAAAGCATAACCGTCCCACTAGGGGATTCAAAATTTCAATACCCATTAGTGGTAAAAGTATTTTTCAATATACAAAAACAGTGAATTCATAAAAAACAAAGACGGTAAACGTGAAAAATGGTTTTATTTATCAAAATACAACAAAATATTACATTCTTTGGAAGCATAACAAATTCATATCTTGTTACAAAAACTAAATCTAATTGTGGAATAGATAAAAACAATTTCGATTTGGAACAAAACATAGGTAGCATTTACATTTGCTACATCGTACCTTCGTGATTTTTTGACACTTGTTTTTGCAGCGTCCTGTTTTAGTGTCGTATTCTGGCCAATGGTCGGTTTTATCTGTTCTGTAGTCAAAGTTTGGTTTCTGGGATGTACGGGCTTTCTTTTTTGGCTGTTTTTCATTTGAAAGACGACCTATTTTATTTATTTTTCCAGCCCAACATAAGGATTCGGCAATGTCTATCTTGAAATCGTATAAGGCCAGTTGATTACTTTTGGGTACACCACAATCATTGCATGCTCTCCTATACAATGACCAACTAATTACCACGCACATGTCCATTAGGTGAAAGAAGAAACGTAAATAATATTTTTTTGACCTTATTATCGTCCTATACAAGGCCAGCAGAGAGTCTATTAGGTCAACGCCACCCATAAACTTGTTGTAATATATAACAATACTGGGACATTTGACATCAATTTCTTTTTTATTCTTTCTGTCATAACGTCTTCCAATTTAGACTAATGAAGTTTTTGGTCTTAGTTTTAGAAGCTTTTGCTGGGCCCACATTGGCTCCTACAGGTTGTACCCTGCCATCATCACTTTCGTCGTCTTCATTATCGCTGTAGTCATTCCTTCTCACTGATTCTGTAAAATTTATGTTTCAAAATTAGGTATTACAGAGGAATACATTCAAAAGTACCTGCTTGTGTATTCAATCCACTGGTATTATTGTGATTGTTTGATTTATCATTACGCCTTTTAGAAATGGTAGTTGTACTTGTAGACGATAACACTTCTGAAGATTGCAAACTATAGTGATCCCCTCCATCATTTTAGAAATTATCACCAGATTCAGAAGAATCTATTATCAAATTTGAAGAAACCAAAACAAATACAAAAATTGTAAAAACTTACCTGGAAACACATCTGGTATGTACTTTTTGTATGCAATACTATCGTCCTCACTAAAATCATCATCACTTTGTTCTGGCGGTAAAACCGTTTTTACACATTTGCTCTTTCCATAAAACGTTTTGGGATCCATTGCTTACTATTATTACACAGATGTGCAATGTATATTTGAAGATATAGGTACAAAATGACCAACTGCAATGTTAGTTATTATAGTTTACAGTTTGTAAATGCATATAGATATACTTACATAGATAATGAAGCTCAATTTTATTTTTATATCAACGTCTTATCAACAAAATACTCTAATTACACACACGTCCAAATAACACCTTTAGAAACATAACAGAAACGCACATCATAAACTTACATTTGGCGATTAGGACTAAATTAGTATTTTTCAAGCTGCGAAAACGCACATACATGTACACGAACATGCATATTCAGATATACAGAAAGCGTTACCGACTCAAACTTCATATAGTTTAATGTAAAAATTATTGAATATCTGTATATCCTATTATACACTATACCATAGAGGGTTAAATTTAATCTTATGAAAGTCCTAAAATTGTTGCATACAAATTACAATTACCGAAAATTGCAAAAATTAAAAAATTAGGTTCTTATGTTTACTACAATTTCAATAGTCAATAAGCTATAATACAATGTAATGGATTTGTTAAAACTGGTAACACAGGTAGAATAAAAAAACGAAATTGATAGTCCCTGACATTCATTGAAATCTTGATATTTTACTGGATTGTAAACGTGTTTTGTTGATCAACATCAAATTTTAGACGTCCACAAATAAGCTAATTAAATAGCAATAATAAAAACAGCGTTACATATCAAAATATAATTTTTTTAATACTTTGAATCGTAAAGGAAATTGTCCCATTTAATAAAATAACGCATTTATTTCCTCTCGTCTAAACTTTTGTCACAAAGGATGTAATTTACAAATTTTAAACATTTTTTCGAACGAAAGATATTATCTTCAGTAATAAATGAATACAAAGGGTCGTAAAAGGGGATACCTGAAATAAACAACAACTGGTTACATTGTAACGCACGTGGTTTTAAGTGTATGGTGCGACAACGTAAATGGTGCTACTAAGACCATTCTCTTATAATTTCCGATGGAAGCGCCGTATTCAGATCTAGAGCGTCAACTAAAATCGCGGTTTTATAGATATACGTTCGTTGTAACACCCCCACCAAATTTTGTATTTAACTAGTACATGTAGTATGGTAGTACCCACACACGAGGCACCAATAAAAGGTGCCACTAGGAAGGTATATATATATATATATATATATATATATATATATATATATATATATATATATATATATATATATATATATATCCTACTCCTCGAACAGAGATATTGTTTAGATCCCCCATCGTTACTATGACTAATTATATGAACCGCTCCAGCCTTTCACCTCTCCTTTCCCCAATTCTAACATAATATGTAATCAATTTTTGTGTTTTTTCTACATTAGATTTATTTTTGTATATTGCTATTTAGTGTGGAATCACACTGTATTGTAAGATTAGAGTTACACTACAAATTTTGTATTAATTTAAATTTACTTTCCTGTTAATGGATGTGTTATCTGTTGGACATTAAACCTTATTATTATTATCCTGTTACACCAGCAACAGAAACCAAAATGTTTAAATTTATCAATTGACATATCTGTATTAATGTGATCATCATACATATGCTTAAGATTTTATGTGATCTTGTTGACAAAGGGCAGGTAAATTCGGATTACAACGTATAAGCTGTTTTGGAATAGATGAATACGTTTGGTACCGATAGAAACAATCATTATTTTGGTGTCTGCCAAAACAGAAATGACCTCTTATTTTATTTTGTTTATGGCATGCTATATCATCATAGTCCACGATTATAAATATTTTTAATTTAATTCAAATACTTATTTCATTTAAAATTAACACGGACATGATCTGTCAAACATAATGAAAACATAAATGATTAGTTTTCAATTGTTTAATTAAATGCTAATTAATCTAGTTATCGTCAAAAACACACGAGTTTCAGAGGAATTAACATTTATAATATTAACCATAAATTATAAGGAAATTTTATTTTTAACGTTTATATTAATTGTAAATTTAGAACAATTTTTTATATTTAATGCTGGCACTTCATTTAGTTTAATATCAGCATTACTGCTGCTAATATTTGTAATTGCATTACAAATTGTGTTAGCAGCATTCTCTTTATTTTGTGTGGAGTCATTAATGTAACCTTCTACAACCGTTGTGCACTTCCAGCCTCCATGCTGCATGCTTGATTGTTACATCGCCGTTACCATGGTAGCAAATAAATGTGCAACGCCAAATCGCTTCGATTTCATTCAAACGTTAGTATTATTCGCAAGTGCGTGAACGTCTAAGATAGAGAAAGAGATCAATTGTCTTCTACAAGCCGACACCCTTGATTGAATGTGTTTAACGGATACCATGATAATACTTAAAATAACAGTGATTTATTTTTATTAAACCCGTTGCTAATGACAATAACAGTGATTAATGAAAATTAGTGTGTAAAATATGCTATTAGTATTATCTGCAGAGACAATAACGACTATATTATACTATAGTCGTGGACAAAAATCATTATTGAATTTTTATGGGAATCACTAGGTAACATCACGATTATCACTGTATTCGGAATACCGGATTTCCTTAATGGGTTGATATAAAGATTTGCAGTATACATAGATATGTTCAAACCTAAACCATTTGGATGTTCTAATAAGATAATCATAACATTTGTTTTTCCGCAGCCCGATGGACCGACGATTATACCTCGTTTACAACCCCCTATTTAGTAGACCACTATGTTTAGAGTACTGTTTCTTGCTAAAGGTGATGTCATAATTTTTTATAGGTAATTCTGTATCTTGCGGAATGAAACGGATGTCACCCATTGTAGTACTGAAACACGACTTGTAGGGCGCTACTATATGTACGTGACATACACTTTAAATGGTTTAGCAGTGAACTGTCAGTCAGTATGTTATGAAATGTAGTGCTCGGTGTAATAGGAAGAAAAATGGTTTTGGATTAATTAACACCTTAATAAATAAATTACCGGTGGAGGTACCTGGCACCTGGGTACACATACTGTGAACCGGGTACCTGTTTACGAGAACGATTAGCCTACGGCGACAGAGGTTTTAACGAATTGAACGAAGCGTGTAAAAAACACGCATACTCCAAGGGAGACGATCTAAGACATCGCCACATAGCGGATACGACTTTGCAACGAAAAGCTTGGAATAGATTTCGTTCCTCAAACGCCACCTTCGGAGAAAGAGCAGCTGCATTAACCATAGCTAGTATAATAAAAAGAAAAAAGGACAATGGGACGTCGTGTTGGTGGTAAACTTCGATCATTTTTAAAATCCATAATACAACAAGCATTAATCATTCTAAAACACAAAAAGCCATGACACCCAAGAATAGAATACTACCAATGCCAAAACTTGGGGGATTCATACCTGTTATTCCCCTATTTGCAGCATTAGGAGCTTTAGGTTATTTGGGTGTAGGTGCAGCTGCAGTTGCAAAAACAATTACTGACGCAAAAGCCGCGACAAACACGTTAGAAGAAACCAAACGTAACAATCAATCAATTAAAGCAGCAGCCTTAGGAAAAGGCATACATATAAAACCATATAAGCCAAGTTTAGGCTTACATTTATTATTATTTATTATTAAAAAAACTCCCACCGAAGTACCACGTTAAGCCTTAGGCAACGTTGAGCTATCATAATTTGTTGAGAAATTAAAAATGACCTACTTTAGAGATATATATATATATATATATATATATATATATATATATATATATATATATATATATATATATATATATATATATATATATATATATACATATATATATATATATATATATATATATAAAGTCAATTTACTTGCACGAATCCATAAAAATGAATGTAGTATCATGAATCTGGATGATGAAAATAACAAGGGAACACACTGGACGGCTTGCATCAAACAAAATGGACATATTACATATTTTGATAGTATAGGGCATATTAAGCCGCCCTTAGAGTTAATCCACCATTCTAAAAGTGATGGTAGCAGAAACATAGTTGATTATATAACTTTATCAAGATTCAACGCTTCAATACATACAATTATGGTCATTTAGTCTTACGATGTTTATATGACAACTCGTTTTGATTGTCAATAGTCGGTACGTGATTGTAATGCCGTGCACATTTACATTTACCGGTAAAAGCTGTATCTTGCAAGCCAACTTATACCACCGATTTTTCTTGATAATGAGTGGGAATATGTAATGGAGTTGATTAGTTTTGAATCTATCAATACTATACAAAACGTTACTTCAAAGAATAACCAACTCAAATTTGGAAAAGGTTACAATTACAATACCAAAGCGGTCACACTAAATCGCGGATGTGAATAAACATGTTCATGAAGTGAAGGATTCTGGGGATTTATTAATTTACGAGCGAATAATAATACTATGAAAGCAATTGTGAAAGCAATACATGCCATAGGGACTATGCTGTGATTTAATGAAGCAGTTTACTAGGGTCAAAGGTGGAAGTTTTAAAAATGGTGAGTCATCACACATTGTTTATCAATTCTTTCCCCGTATACCAGGGGGATATAAAATAATTCAATGCCCTCAACATGTCATCTATTTACCTATAAATACATCCACCACTTTAACCATAACACTTAAAATAGTAGACCAAGACGGATATCTCGTTAATCTTAACGGGGAAGTCATAACTGTAAGCCTAAATATAATGAAAATATGGTGACGCGGAATAACACATGTGCATGTAACTAGAGCAAGTCAAACTATAAAAGATCGAAATGTGGTAACGCGAGAGTCAGTAAGCGTTTATCGATGAAAGCATTGACAGCTCAGAATAGAGCATTCCTGCAATGTCTTGGTTTTACAGTAGTACAATGGGTATATTAAACGTTAGCAAAAAAAGTTATCATAATATATGGGAATGTTCCGCACATCATTCCAGGATTAGCGGAGGAATTGGCGTTAACGAAGAACATTGATAAAAATGTAAATACTCCGTAGCATTTAGAAGTTGGGAAACAGGCATATATCCCGCCATACCAACAGATAAACATACATGGGCAATCAAAACATCTACTAGTATAGAAACACCTAGATACATTATTATAGGATTTCAAACGAGGCGAGAGAAATCCGTTACTCAAGATATGAACAGATTCAACAAATGTGCACTAAACAATATTAGGGTGTTCCTTTACACGGACCGTTATCCGTATGACAATTTAAACGTTAATTATGACAATTGCTTTGCTACGTTATATGGAACATTTGCTTAATTCCAAATGTCATATTATCAAAGACATGGACAACCATTACTCACGTCTAATCAATTTACGGTATCACACCATTCATAGTGGTAGAATGCCCGAATCAAAAGGAGGCTTTTCACTCTCAAGCAGTGGTACTTCGTGTAGAATTTGAAATATCGGTCAACACACCTGCCAACAGGACAGCATACTATGTTACACTGCATGATCGTTTATTTACGTACAACGCGTTAACCAAATCGGTAAGACAGCTGTAGTGCGATGCCCGTTATAATCGATGTACAAGTTTAGAATTTCAAAAGCTTATGTACCAAAAGGACTTGCAATTGTTAATGGAACACAAGTTGCCCACTATATGTTGAAGAGAGTCACCGTCAAGCTACCTGGTTAATGCATAACCAACACTGTATAAAATGGGAAGAGAGACATATACCGTATATACTATCTACGCCAAGGGTGCAGAGGAAGAAAGAAAATTTGTGACCCAGTCCATTATTGAACTTGATGAACATCCTGCTCTTCCTGCTTTGCAACCAGTTTATTTCTATCACTATCAATCATATATGCCTGTTGTCAAACTTCTAAATACTACGGGAGTATTTACATTTTTAACAATGTGCTTCGTTAACGCCAATTTCTCCGCTAATGCTGGAATGATGTGCCCAACTTTCCCATTTATTATGATAACTTTTTACGTTTAATAGACTCATTGTATTACTGTAAAACCAAGACTTTGCAAGTATGCTCTATTCTGCGCAGTCAATGCTTTGATCGATGAACGCTTACTAACCCTCGCGTTACCACATTTCGATCTTTTATAGTTTGACTTGCTCTATTTACATGCACGTGTGTTATTCCGCGTCACCATATTTTCTTTATATTTAGGCTTACCGTTATGACTTCCCCGGTAAAATTAATCAGATTTCCGTCTTGGTCTACTATTTTAAGCGTTATGGTTAAAATGGTGGATGTAGGTAAATAAACATGTTGAGGGGATTGAATTATTTTATATCCGCTGGTACACGGGGAAAGAATTGATAAATAATGTGTGATCACTCACCATTTTTAAAACTTCCACTTTTTGACCTTTGCAAACTGCTTTATAAAATCACAGCATAGGCCCTATGGCATGTATTGCTTTCACAATTGCTTTCATAGTATTATTATTCGCTCGTAAATTAATAAATCCCCCTGAATCCTTCACTATCTCATGAACATGTTTATTCACATCCGCGATTTAGTGTGACTGCTTTGGTATTATAATTTTAATCTTTTCCAAATTTGAGTTGGTTATTCTTTGAAGTAACGTTTTGTATAGTATTGACAGATTCAAAACTAGTCAACTCCATTACATATTCCCACTCATTACCAAGAAAAATCGGTGGTATAACTTGGCATGCAAGATACAGCTTTTACCGGTAAATGTAAATGTGTACGACAATACGATCACGTAACGACTACTGACAATCAAAACGAATTGTCAAATAAACATCATAAGACTAAATGATCGCAATTGTATGTATTGAAGCGTTGAATCTTGGTAAAGTTATATAATCAATTATGTTTCTGCTACCATCACTTTTAGAATGGTGGATTAACTTTAAGGGCGGCTTAACATGCCCTATGTAATATGTTTATTGTGTTTGACGTAAGCCGTCCAGAGTGTTCCCTTGTTATTTTCATTATCCAGATTCACGATACTACATTCAGTCTTATGCATTCGTGCCAGTAAATTGACTCATATTAAGTGCCTGGTTAGATAATTTTTTAAGCTTCCGGTTTGACCGGAAGCGCACATAATTTTATTTTTTTAAATCACACTGTATATATATTTTTGCATTTTTGCATTGCTTATTTTTTTCTCATTACATACGTATAAAATTCTTATAGAGTTTTATAAAAAGAAATTAGAGAAAAATGCCATCGAAAGTTTTTCAATTTTATTATACAATTAGAAGAATCAAACAAAACCGTAGGCAGCGTACGTCAACAAAGTCCCATCGCAATTGTTTTTTCGTTTATTGCAATTGACAATCAGATAAAAGTTTAATTTGATTTCAATCGAAATAATTGTTTAAAATGAATAACAGTGAAAAAGTTGACCTGTTGTTAATTTTCGGTGAATGTAAACGTAATTCTCGACGAGCCGTAAAATTATACGTACAAAGATATCCCAATAGATACCATCCTTCCGAAAGTTACATACGAAAAATTGAACAATCGCTTAGAATGCGTGGAACATTACCAGGAGTAAATTATAAGAATTTAGAACAACAAAGAAATGTTTTATCCGAAGATATTGAAGTACAAATATTGGGTTATTTTAGAGTAAATCCACTGTCATGTATTAGACATGTAGCGCAAGAAGTAGGTGTATCAGTTGGCTCAATTCACAGGACATTAAAAATATTCAAAATGCTGCCGTATAAAGTCGATTTGGTTCAACCCTTGCGGCCTCAAGACTCTGATCGGAGGTTAACTTTGATTGCATGGATAGTTGAGCAATGTGATCACAATCCATTATTTTTAGATCATATTTTATGGACGGATGAAGCCAAGCTTACAAATAATGGAGTTATTAAGAAACAAAACAATCGTTATTGGTCTGACGAAAATCCTCATTGGTCAATGGAAACTAACCATCAAACCGTATGGGTTACTAATGTTTGGTGCAGTTTAATTGGAAACCAATTACTAAGGCCTTATTTCTATGATGGTAATCTAAACGCCAATAGGTATCTTGAATTTTTAGATAACGTGCTACCAACAATGTTCGATGAGTTTCCTCTGCTTCTGCGACAACTATTGTGTTTCCAGCAAGATGGAGCTCCAGCTCACAACGCGTTGATAGTAAAAGAATATCTTAACCAAACGTTCAATGAACGATGGATAGGAACTAACGGCCTGGTAGAATGGCCTGCGAGATCACCGGATTTTACACCGTTAGACTTTTTCTTGTGGAGTCATTTAAAAACAGTGGTGTATGCCGATCCACCTTTAAATGTTATAGACCTAAAGAATAAAATTATAACTGCATGTGTTAATTTAACTGCGCAGCAAATCAAAAAAGCAACTAACCATGAACTCAGGCGACAATTAGAAGCATGTCTAGAACATAATGGTGACAACTTTGAACAATTTATTCGCTAATTATAACTGATTTTGTTTAATTTTTCTAACTATATAATAAAATTGAAAAACCGTATAAGAATTTTATACGTATGTATTGAGAAAAAATAGGCAATGCAAAAATGCAAAAATATATATACAGTGTGATTTAAAAAAATAAAATTATGTACGCTTCCGGTCAAACCGGAAGCTTAAAAAATTATCTAAACCAAGCACTTAATCGAATATTTGTAAATGAATAAAAAACTATTTAAACACTTTCTTGTGAAACGCAATACAAAAGAGTTATTGAGTGCGTCCGATTATATTGAACACACTGTATATATATATATATATATATATACATATTTGAGGTCATTGTAGAGCCCGTACGACATATTAACAATATGCTCTCAAACCCGAAAAAATATAAAAACATCAAAATATGATAGTACCTGTGGCAAAACGCGTAAATACGAATTTTAGGATGTGCTTCATTGTATACCTTTTATATGTGCAGTACATACAGATTGGTTCTTGTGATCAAGCTGCAGAGGTTGCTTTTATATATAGCTTGTCTGAATATACTAACGAGACCTTGTGTAGCCCAAGTAGTGGCAGCTATGTTCGGGCTCTTTAAGCGCTACTTCGTATATACCAAATGAGTCCGAATTTGAAACATCGATTTGTTTGAAAATTATCATGTTAAGAAACTCCCACAGGATGCAGTAAACAAAAATAAATATAATATCCAAAAATTAAACTTATTGAAAAGTAAATGATTAATTGTTAGTTTAACTATTGTTTTGTAATTGTGAGATACAATAAAATTTAGATAACAATCAGTTTGACACCAGTTAGTGTAGAAATAATATAAGAATATTGAAAATACCACACAATCAATTTAAAGATATGTGTCTACCTGCGTAAGACGATTAAACAAATGACCTTTGTCTAATGCTCAAATTATTTGGATTGTATAGAATTAAGGGAATATTTAATTATTCGCAAAACTAATATACAAAACAGGAAACTAGTATCAGATTTTTAGGATTATTTTTTTTCAGAAAAACAAACTATGTTAAATATTAAACTAATTCTTACTTTGTATCTTCACTTACATGTGAGTTAGGTTCCACGTAAGTGCTACATTTTATATTGCAGTTGGCAAGATTTCAATTTTAATGTTAAAATGTAGCGTACTTCTAAAAATTAAATTTTGCGTGAATTACTAATATTGCATGTACATAACAATTTTTGGCTTCTAGGTTAAAGTAATGTGTAATTTATGTTCAATTAGCTTTAATAATTGAGACAACGCATAAGTGCTTTGTATTGGCTTAATTTTAATAAAAAATCTCTTATTCACGAACATTTGTATATTATTGTAAAACACCTGTGTTGCTGAAGTTTACAAATTTAAAAGTATTTGCACTAATTTCAACACTACATTTACAATTAATGTTATCCACGGCTTGGTTAATTACGTGGACTGGTATCCTTAACGCGGAGCTTATCAAAATTTCATTAAATAGTATTGCAACATAAACATACACATTTGCCCAATTATCAGTGTTTAAAAATCGCCCTGCCCTTTTAATTTAAATGTGAAACATTTTTTTCTCGCCCATAATGTCTAAAGTTGGCCTTGTATGTTTATATTATTATATTCTTGTTACGGTTCTACACGTGTACTTGTAAATTCATAGTTTGTAACAATTCCTTGGCATATTCTAAAAGCATATTTAAATTTTTATAGAACATTTAAACACAGTCCATGTTTTAAAAGATTTTTTAAAAATTGAAATGCATTGGATTATATAAGCACCCATGCATTTATTTGTCGAATATGAAGTCTCCACTCGTAATAAATCAGATAATATTGGATGTCATTCCTAATCAAAACGACCTTGTATTTTATTCCTAAAGGTACTGACATTATAAAAAGTGTGTGCTCCATATTTCTAAAAGAAATTCGGAGCACGTATGGTTAAAAACCGTAGATACGTTCCATTACCCTCCACTTCACTTTAACACTTAATTTCACCCCCCTACAAAAAATGTCAAAACCCGTCCTGTGGTATCCACTCCTGTTCAGTAAGGAACTTATCATCCAAATTTTAGTTTCCTAATGGAATTAACCAGGAAAATGCTATCGACCTTCAACTAGATTGTTTCACCCTCTTGAGAAGAGCTCCTTCTTAAATCGTTTCTTGTTATCCACCTCCACCATGTAGGTTTTCATACCTGAAAATTTCATGTTTCTAAGTTAACTAGTTTGGACTGTGGGTTGATGGGTGGTCAGTCAGTCAGTCAACTTTGTGATTCATATATAAAAATGATTAAAATCGTGATAGCCTTAGTTTTCATAATAGTATTACGAAATTGTTGTTTTTTAATTTTTTTTAATTTCTTTCACTTTACTTTTCTTTAAAGACTATCTTACAAACTTATTTATTGATATTTACAGATTGTTGAATGTGAAATCAGATATATTTTGTACTGCGACAGACTGTAGCTGACCTTTTATGGGAATTTGCCTCATTCTATTGCTTTTCTTGCATTTTTTTCGCAATGTCAATTTAAAAGAGATTTGATTTTTCACACATCCCATGGACAATTTTCACTCACCGTAATATTTAAATGTCTTAATATGATTCCCGGCGGAATATAAAGAAGCAGTACATAAATACAAGAAAACAGTTAGAGGAAAAAGGAAGAACAGATAAGGAATATAGGAAGTGAAGAGGACGTATGGAAATATATAAAGAAAGTAAAGAGGAGAAGAAGGACGCAAGCGGGAATACAGATAAACGAATGGGAGAGATATTTCAAGAAGGTACCGAAATGGGAGGATATACGGGAAGGAGAAGGAGGGCAAAACAAGAAGACATATGAAACAATGAAGCAGAACAAGCAATTAAAGAAGAGGACGTAATAGAGGCAATACAGAAGGTAAAAAAAGGTAAAGCAGCGGGAGAAGACGGGATACAAGGTGAGGAGTGGATATATTGAGGAGAAAAGGTAGCAAAAATGATGACTGAAATAGTAAATAAAATATGGAGAGGGGAAAGATTCCCAGAGACGTGGAGAGAAGGACAGCTATGTCGGTACACACAAAAGGGGACCAAAAACAAGACATAAATTACAGAGGAATCACTTTACTAAACACGGCATTTAAAATATGCGCGAGGGTACTGGAAGATCGGTTGAAGGTGGACACAGAAGAAAAGAAACTGCTAGCAGACGGACTGGCAGAGTTCAGGAAAGGAAGAAGTACGATAGACAACGTATACATTTTGAAACACATTGCAAATATAGAACTAGAAGAGAAAGGGGGGAAAATGGTAGCGGTATTTGTGACATAGTAGCTGCATTTTATAGGGCAAACTGGCAAAAGCTGTGGGAATACTTGAAATACTTGACGAAAAGAAGATGAACGAAAGATATTATAAAGGATGGAAGAAATATATGAGTAAACGAGGAATAATGTGAGGGTGAATAGGGAATTAAGTGAAGGATTCATAACCAGGAAGGGACTGAGGCAAAGATGCCCACTGAGCCCAAACCTGTTCGCGATATACACAGGAGATCTAAAGGAGACATTAAAGGAGCAACGCGAAGGAGGAGTGGTGGTGGGAACAGGAAAGCGTTGTCGCTGGCATACGCTGATGACATAGTGTTAATAGTGAAGGAAGAAAAAGGAATGAAGGAGATATTGAAAACTATGGACAGATATTTAAAAAGAAAAGATTTGGAAGTAAAAAGGGACAAACAAGGTAATAGTATTGAGAAAATGGGGATGAAAAAGGAGAAAAAAGCAGTGGAAATGGAGGGAAGACGAGACACAGCAGGTAAATGAATTCACCTACTTGAGATACACGGTGAGACAAGACAATAAAGAGAGCATATAAAAAAACGAGTGAGAAAAGGGAATAAATTAATAGGGTAAGTGTGGAGTGTAGGAGAAAGACTGCTCGGAATGGACTAAATGAAAAGAAAATTATTATTTTAAAAACTAATAAAAGGTATGGTGTTGTACGGTGCGTAAGTGTGGGGGTGGAAGGAGTATAAAGAGATCGAAGGACTGCAAAATAAATACTGGAAATGGGTACTTGGAGTGGAAAAAGAAACACAGGGATGAGGTGCAAGCAGAAAAATAGGGGTGGAGGCGGGAAAGAAAGCAATGAAGTACGAGGCGGAAATAAGTAGATCAGAGTGTAAGATATTACAACAATTCTGGAAGGAAATAAAAGAAGGAAGAATAAAATACGAATAAGAAACCAGGAAAGAATATTATGAAAGAAAGGGGTACACGAAAAAAGAAGTGGAAAGATTAAGAAGGGAAGGTGTTAGCGTGAGAGAGGACAGAATTAGAAGGGACAGGGATGTCCAAAGGCAGGAAAGATGGATGAAGTTGAAGGAAGGTAAATACAGCACAAACTATAAGAAGATCAAGGGAGGAGGTATACTAGGATACTTAAAAGGAGAAGGGATGAAGGAAAGAAAGAAATAGCGAGATTTGCGTGTGGAAATGAAGGAGGGAACAAATCCATCAACCATATGATGAAAGAATGCAGGGAGGTAAAGGAAGACGAGAGGACGGTGGAGGAGATACGGGGGGAAAAATTATAGGGAGGGGGCTGGATGGAAGAAATATGGAAAAGAAGAACACAGTTAAGGGACTAGGAAGACTGTAGGTGGAGTTAGGTAAAGAGAGACATTAGAAAGTCAATTGTAAATCAGTATCAGTGTCAGTATGAGTAGTGCCTGGTGATAGTCTATAGGAAACAATGCGTTGCTTTTACGCATTCCGAATTAATTCAACCCCAGCATCAACGAGTAAACACACTTTTGCTTTACGTTTATTGCTTCGCAGGTGTCCTTAGAAGGCATGAATTGAACAGTCAGTGCAGTGGGCAATATCAACACTTATGGCACTTTTCTTTTTCACAGGTTTTTTGCCTTGGTCAGACATGCACTTTCTTGAGTTGATCAACTCTAATGGCCCTAGTTGCGCAAAGCAATCAGCAACATGCCTGTTCCGCTTTGTTGGTGCCAGAAGTACTTGATTGCACCACATTGGTATTTGCTATATGGGTTTTCGGCGTAGCCTGCTGTACGGTGGACACAAGGACCTGCATCTCTGAAGGTAGAGTAGTTAATAGTATCCTTACCCAACGCACGGTTCGTTGATGGTGAATTAGAGAATCCTTTCTAGAAAATGTCTTCAAACATTCACATTAGTAGTATAGCTAGGCCGATCCTGGCTCACTTTGTCACTTACATTAGGATATTGAAATTTGTCCTGCTAAGTCTTATAAAAATTATTAAATCAGAATAATGTCAAGGTCATCACATTCGCTTCGTCCAAGTACATGGTTTATCAAGGTCATCATCTTCAAGGTCAACTCGGCCACGTGGTAGGTAACCCCGCCTCTTCAAGGTCATGCTTGCACGAGTCCTTCAAGGTCACTAGAAAAGTTACTAGATTGTTGATTGTCCTGAAGGTCATCGCCCTCGGTCTCAAGCAAGTCTATGCATGTTTCGAGGCCACGCCCTATTCTGAGAACAAAGGGGCCCATTGTTTAAAGTCTATGCTTTCAAGGCACGAGAGAACAAAGACGATCTATTGTTTTGGCTGAGTCATAGTTCTAAATTCTAGGAAATCAAGAACAAAGACGATGCATTGTTCAAAGCCTATGCTTTCAAGGCCACATGAAAGAACAAAGACTATCTATTGTTCCGTTATTCTAAAAATAGATTATTATCTCAATTCTAGGAAATCAATAACAAAGGCGATGCATTGTCGACGTTCAAAGTCTATGCTTATAATTTTCAAGGTTACATGAGAATGAACAAAGACGATTCATTGTTCTGGTTGATTTATAAAAATAGATTGTTATCTAAATACGTCTCTTTCAAGAACAAAGGCGATCCATTGTCAACGATTTAAAGTTTATGTTTACAAGGTCACACCTCTGAGAAATGAACAAAGACGATCCATTGTTCCGTTATTTTAAAAATAAATTGTTATCTCAATTCTAGGAAATCAAAAAGGCGATCCATTGTCAACGCTTCAAAGTCTATGCTTACAATTTTCAAGGTAAAAGAACAAAAGCGATTCATTCTTCTGGTCGAGTTATAAAAATAAATTGTTATCTCAATTCTGAGAAATCATGAATAATGTATTGTTCAAAGTCTATGCTTATAATTTTCAAGGTAAATGAACAAAGACGATTCATTGTTCAGTTAGAAATAGATTGTTATCTAAAGACATCTCTTTCAGGAACAAAGGCAATCCATTGTCAACGATTTAAAGTTTATGCTTATAAGGTCACACCTCTGACAACAAAGACGATCCATTATTCAGTTAAAAATAGATTGTTTTCTCAATTCTAGGAAATCAAGAGCCCTGAGGTGCATGTTTCAAAGCCACGCCCCCTCAAGTGCTCTAAACAGGTGGCCGTTCCCCTAAACAGGTAGCCGTTTCCTAAAAACAGGCAGCCGTTTCCTAAAAACAGGTAACCGTTTCCTAAAAACAGGTAGCCGTTTCCTAAAAACAGGTAGCCGTTTCCTAAAACAGGGGGTCCGTTTCCCAAAACAGATAGCTGTTTCGCAACCGTTTCTCCATGTTCAGGTCGAAAATAGATTCGCATCTCAATTCCAGGAAATCAAAAGGGGCCCATTGTTCAAAGTCTATGCTTACAATTTTCAAGGTTAAAGAACAAAGACATTCCATTGTACAGGTTGAGTTATAAAAATAGATTGTTATCTCAATTCTAGGAAATCAATAACAAAGGCGATGCATTGTTCAAAGTCTATGCTTACAATTTTCAAGGCCACATGAAAGAACAAAGACGATCTATTGTTCTCGTTGATTTATAAAAATAGATTGTTATCTAAATACATCTCTTTCGAGAATAAAGATGATCCATTATCAATGATTTAAAGTTTATGCTTAGAAGGTCACACCTCTGATAACAAAAACGAGTTAGAAATAGATTGTTATCTCAATTCTAGGAAATCAATAACAAATACGATGCATTGTCAACGCTTCAAAGTCTATGTTTACAAGGCCACATGAGAGAACAAAGACGATTCATTGTTTTGGTTGAGTCATAGCTTCTGAAATTCTAGGAAATCAAGAATAAAGGGGGCCCATTGTTCAAAGTCTATGCTTACAATTTGCAAGGTAAAAGAACAAAGACGATTCATTGTTTTGGCTCTGTCGTAGCTTCTAAAATTCCGAGAACAAAGACGATGCATTGTTCAGACTGATTAGGTCATCTAACAAGTAAAATATTTTTATAAGACTACCACAATATACAGATAAAAATCGATTTAAGTATTATGGGATATAGTCACTTTTGTAATACCTCTGCTGGAGCATATCTATTTACAATTTGTTTTCACATTCAATTTCCTTCAACTGATTCTCGTTTAATGCGGACCACACCATCTTTCCTAATAGGTTCATTATATTGTATACTAGCCATACATTCAGCTTCCTTAAAGTCTTCATATCAGGATCTACTTTGAGACATTGTTCGAGACTTATTACAATAAGCAATGTCACGCCTCCCATGTGCCCTCAAGTGATCTAAACAGCTAGACGTTTCCTAAAACAGGGGCCGTTTCACAAAACAGGGGCCCGTTTCAAAACAGGGGTCCGTTTTCCAAAACAGACGGCTGTTTCTCAACACAGGTAACCGTTTCCACCAAGGTTACACGAGAGAACATAAGCGTTCTGATTCCTAAAATAGATTGTTATCCAGCTACCACCCACCTCAATTCTAGGAAATCAAGAATAAAGGAGGGTCCATTGTTCAAGCCGACGGTTCAAAGTCTATTCTTACAGTTTTCAAGGTCACACCTATGAGAAATGAACAAAGACGATCCATTATTCCGTTATTCTAAAAATAGATTGTCATCTAAATACATCTCAATTCTGGGAAATCAAGAAACGCTTCAAAGTCTATGCTTATAAGGCCACACCTCTGATAACAAAGGCGATTCATTGTTGAGTCATAGCTTCTGAAATTCTGAGAACACAGAGACGATGCATTATTCAGACTGATTAGGTCATCTAACAAGTAAAATATTTTTTATAAAACTTATAATTTATTAACCACAATATTCATCTATATATATATATATATATATATATATATATATACAGATAAAAGATCGATTTAAGTAAATATACATATTATGGGAAGTTTGATGTACTTAACATTTTGTAATACCTTTGCTGGATCATATCTATTTTATTTATTATTTGTTTTTCACATTCAATTTCCTTCAACTGATTCTCGTTTAATGTGGTCCACGATACATCATCATCTTTCCTAATAGGTATTTTCATCGCTTCATTATAATGTTTACTGGCCATACATTCAGCTTTCCTTAAGCCTTCATATCAGGATCTGTGATCCTTTACTTTGAGACATTTTCCGTGACTTATTACAAACCTACGTCTCTTAAACTTATATGCAAAACACAAATTAAAATCTTTTAATTATACAGTTACGTAAATTTCAAAGTTAATTCCGAGAAATCTATTTTCAAGGTGATCCAACCTTACCTGACTATCAAATAGATTGTCAATGGCTACTATAAATTTTCCAGGTCCTACAAATCAACCTACAGAGGTATCCTGATATATGACCGGTAAATCTATAGGAGGATCGCTTGAAGCAGCATCTTGATACGCTGCTTCTAAAAATTTTAGGTTGTCCGGAAATCTCAAAGGGGTCCATTGTTCAAAGTCTATGCTTACAATTTTCAAGGTCACATGAGAAATGAACAAAAGTGATTCATTGTTTTGGTCGAGTTATAAAATAGTTTCTTATCTAAATACCTTTCGATTCTAAGAAATCAACTTTCAAGAACAAAGGCGATGTATTGTCAACGCTTCAAAGTCTATGCTTACAAATTTCAAGGTCACACCTCTAGAAAAGAACAAAGGCGATCCATTGTTCCATCATAATTTTTAAAGATAGATTATTATCCAGCCAACTCAATTCTAGGAAATCAAGAACAAAGGCGATCCATTGTTCAAGTCGATGCTTCAGGATATATAAGTAACAGTGAGATCAGTCGGTTAGTAAGTTGTTAAACATGGAATTAGCAGGTTAAACCAAAGCACCTATTGCAAACTCTATAAAAATACATGTGACCTAGAGATATCGAAAAAATATAAAGTTATTAATGTTACAGTAATCAATACGAAGTATGGTGAACGTATAGTGTTAGAAACAGAGGAGTTTAAATGTTTTACCTCAGCGCTTTTACGAGTATTTCAAAGAAGAAGAAAATCGAATTGAAGAATTTAAAACGATGCTAAACACAAAGGATGTATTCATGAGTAGTCTGGGTGCAGTCGGAAAAACGATAAACATAACATTTAGTGCATCCAACCGTATGTAAACATGCTCATTTCGAAATTAGTGTTTAGTTGTGGAAAAGTCATGCAAGCAGCAATAAAATCACTCCTGGAACGATGTTTACATCAAATGGGGATCTGGATATACCTCTACACATCTCTTTCCACATATACTTCGTGAACTAATATCGGTAACAGATCATGTGTACGTTAAAGGGCGAGAAAAAGCCGATTACATTCGAAAACTGTTGAGACAGTCAGTTATAGAAATTGAAGAGCAACCATCTTTACCTAAAATGAAAACAACTTTTCTTTCATACACAAACCACCTGTAATTGTGCTTTGACGAATGTTCACTTTTATATAATAACTATGTAAGACAATATCAGTAAAGGTTTATAAAATGTGTGCTTACAAGTAAAGGGAAAAGTTTGTAACATTTACAATAAAACGCTATTATTTTAAGTGTATTATTTTATACAAAGCCCTCTGATGCAAACTATTTCTCAGGCTATAACCAGCCTATCCATCTAGGTCAACAAGTCAACTTTTAACATTCCTTGGAGGTAAAATTCTGGAAATAGCAAATAAGAGTTCCTATTACTGAATTCTAGCAATAGAATCAGTTCGTGGAAACAAGAGGTTGTTGTCTATGCTGAATGTTTATCAAGGTTCCGGCATTGGCTAAACGTTATGCTTACAGTATCTGGTGGTTGGAAATTCTCAAGGTCTCCAAGAAATTTTCAAAGACCATATGTCTACAGGCCGATCTTACCCGATATCATCCGATCGAAATGTAGCGAAACCTGCAGGACCAATTCTAAACGAGTCATGGAAATAAGAAGGGGTCTATGCTACAAGGTTATTGACTAAATTTTAATAAAAGCGTGGATCATATTATGGTCCGCCAGGATGTTCCCCAAATACAGATAACCGTTTCCCAAAACAGGAGCCGTCACTCAACACAAGTTTCCTACAGAGCCATTAATCGTGGTGAGGATAAATTGAACTAGGTCAAAACATGGAATCTGGTCGTGAGGGGTTAGAAATCCCAATTCGTGGAAGGTCCAAGTATAATTCTTAGAAATTGAAAGCAGAACTAGTTTTATATCATAGACAAAGGCTCAAATCACCTGCCTTGGGGTATTTTTTATGGGCCAAGGTGATAGTTTCATCTTAAATCACCTACTTTTAGGGGTTAAGGGTAGCTTTTCCAATAGTTATAGGTACTGTGTTAACGAGGCTTATCATCTAGGGATGCTTTAGATAAATTCTGACCCCGAGAAAAAATGGTGAATTCTGCGTCGTTTTTTTTGAGAAGAAGAAGCTAGAATAGAAAGTAGTGTTGGCAACCATGATTGTTAGGGTTTAAAAGTCCTCATTGTGTGTGCACAGTATACTCTTGATTAGCAGAAATGACGAAAGTAGTAGTACGTAAGGTAGAAAGTACAGAAAAAGCAGTAAGTGTGAAGGAGCGAAAGAAGAGGTTGGAGACGTTAATAAAACAAGTAAAAGAAGTAAAACTCGATTTGGAGTGTTATATAGTGAAAACAAAGATGATGAAGCTGCGTATTAGCAATATGTAAAATAGTGTAGTAAAACATGAAATTTTGAGAAGGATGAGTTTAAATGCATATTTTAAAGAAGAAGAAAAGACGCTGCTATGTGTTGTTATAAGTATCTCACAATTGTATTAGGTTTAAGTAACTTTATAATTAAAAATAAAGACTTTAAGCGTTGTGCTTGTAGACTAGTTTTCGGTATTCTCTTCTCCCATAATGGTTCCTTATTGGCTCTGTATATCTGGGCGCGGTTCGATATCGACCTTTATAGAAATCCCCCATAAGGAAATGGAACCCCTGCCGTACGTTGGGCTTTAAATTGGCCTATATACAACGTATAAAAGAAGAAGAAAAGATCAATGACAGTAAAATGATACTAAATAAAAGCAATTTACTGGTTTTAATGCAGATCGTTATTGTTTTTAATCATTAAATGGCGTTTATGCATATGTAAAAAAATTTCTTTTACTATAATGAATAATATAAAGACTTTCCTTTGTATAAGCAAAAACCTAAAAACTTAAATTTCAGTCCTATTCCTAAATTGACTACCCTTGGACTTAAAAGAGTAAACAGTGACAGCTTGCAGTATAGAAATGGAGTTAATTTGATGTAATTTTTATATAAAAGGTTAAGAAAATCGATTTATAGTTTTAATGTTGCAGAATGCAGGAGACCTGATTGTATATATGAATAGTTTTTATTGTGTGTTAGGCGTTAGAATGGGTTTTCATTGTTTTAAAGGGGATACAATAGGCTTGCATGTAATTTTAAAAAAATGTACCTTAAGTTCACACCTCTGAGAAAAGAACAAAGGCGATTCATTGTTTTGGTCGAGTTATAAAAATAGATTGTTATCCAGCTACCCCCACCATTTCAGGTCTGAGAAATCAAGAACAAAGGCGATCCATTGTTCAAAGTCTATGCTTTCAAGGTCACATCTCTAATAACAAATGTGTTCCATTGTTTTGGCTGAGTCATAATTGCAAAAAAATCATTTCAGGCTCAATTCTAGGAAATCAAGGACAAAAAGGATCCATTGTTCAGGTCAACGCTTCAAGGTCAAAGTTGTATTGCCCAAGACCATCATACACATTGCCTACGTATACTCCTCAAGGTTACACAGCATTTCTTGGCTGAGCTAAGGTGTTAATTCTTATAAACCAATTCTCAGGAGTACTAAATAAAATTTTCAATGCGTGGGGGATTCTACCTTTCAGGGTCACCAATTCTTGGTTGAGTCAAGCAATTAGAAGACATTAGACTGAGCAAACAAACAACTCAACAACTGCTAACTACATTACAAAACCTAGAAGTGTAACATCTATATACTTACATCTCATTTAATTTTCATTAAGTTAAAAGGTCGCGAAATTTTATTGATGGTCTAGAGATATGTAGTTAGGATAAATAATCTAGAATAAACATTTTTTATTAATATAAACATATATTGTTATACACATTCCTTTACTAAAACACAGCTCTTTATCCACCTTACGTTTTTTTGACCTTATGTTGATATCACCTTTCTACATCCAAACATTTAGCGTGGACACTTGCTTAGGTAGAACCTAAGGACTGGTAAATTAAGTAAATTAATCTTAATTTTATGATCCAACCTAGTACTTTTTACAAATGTAGCAGATAAATAAAAGTTGTCAGGATATTTTTATTTCAATAATAAGTAAAATTCTATATATTACATTATCGGTAAGGCACAAACAGTATACCAGGACAGTAAGTAAGACATACATTGTACTACCTGTATGATTAGGTTAGTTGATTGATATATTAGTAATAGGGTAGTAGAATAAAAATAAGCTTGAAAGCAACTTATCATTACTAAAATTTTATCTCATAAGACTGAAACAATCAATGAACGCTTTTAAAATAGGTAGAGGGTAAAAAAAAGTTAATAACCTATTGAATCATGTTTCAATGATCGGTTAGGAGGATTACAGTTAATAAGAATTATATTATCAATTTATTATTGTTATTAATTATATGAATTAGGAATGATTCAAATGAAAGAATTTTAGTAGTCTTAACGAGTCAATGATGTCAAGGTTAAATTAATGGTTGTGTGATGTGTAAGAAAATATGTTATATTCAGCAACTTTGAAAACATCATTGATTTGTATTCAGGCAAAAGTATATTTTTAAAACACTTCAAACATATGAAAATTGTACTTAGCATAAAATTGAAAGTAAGATTTTGAACACTGAATTTACTAGTTTTAGTTGTTTACAGTGGATGGGTATTTCATTAAACCTTTTCCTATACTATCGACTTCAACATCTTATCGAACACTATGAACACATATAAACAATTTCAAACTTATGTTCATCTATCTTGTTCCGCAAAACACTACTTAAAAATAGATGCACTTTTTCACGTGTATTTATTTATTTTGACCAAAAAAGCACTGTTTTTACCACATAAAACTTATACCGACACTAGCTTCATTTAGATGCGTCAACCTGTCACGTTGGGTCTTGACCAAATTTTGGTAATCCTAAGAAACAAAAATCAAATTGAAATTATTTAAGTTTTAGGTTTTGCTTATACAAAGGAAAGTCTTTATATTTTCATTATAGTAAAAAATTTTTTACATATGCATAAACGCCATTTAATGATTAAAAACAATAACGATCTGCATTAAAACCAGTAAATTGCTTTTATTTAGATCATTTTACTGTCATTGATCTTTTCTATCTTCTTTTATACGTTGTATATAGGCCAATTTAAAGCCCAACGTACGGCAGGGGTTCCATTTCCTTATGGGGATTTCTATAAAGGTCGATATCGAACCGCGCCCAGATATACAGAGCCAATAAGGAACCATTATGGAGAAGAGAATACCGAAAACTAGTCTACAAAAGCACAACTTAAAGTCTTTATTTTTTAATTATACAGTTACTTAAACCTAATACAATTGTGAGATACTTATAACAACACATAGCAGCGTCTTTTCTTCTTCTTTAAAATATGCATTTAAACTCATCCTTCCAAAATTTCATGTTTTACTACACTATTTTACATATTGCTAATACGCAGCTTCATCATTTTGTTTTCACTATATAACACTCCAAATCGAGTTTTATTCTTTTACTTGTTTTATTAACGTCTCCAACCTCTTCTTTCGCTCCTCACACTTACTGCTTTTTCTGTACTTTCTACCTTACGTACTACTACTTTCGTCATTGCTGCTAATCAAGAGTATACTGTGCACACACAATGAGGACTTTTAAACCCTAACAATCATGGTTGCCAACACTACTTTCTATTCTAGCTTCTTCTTCTCAAAAACGACGCAGAATTCACATTTTTCTCGGGGTCAGAATTTATCTAGCATCCCTAGATGATAAGCCTCGTTAACACAGTACCTATAACTATTGGAAAAGCTACCCTTTACCCCTAAAAGTAGGTGATTTAATGAAACTATCACCTTGGCCCATAAAAATACCCCAAGGCAGGTGATTGAGCTTTGTCTATGATATAAAACTAGTTCTGCTTTCAATTTCTAAGAATTATACTTGGACCTTCCCACGAATTGGGATTTCTAACCCCTCACGACCAGATTCCATGTTTTGACCTAGTTCAATTTAGCCTCCACCACGATTAATGGCTCTGTAGAAACTGTGTTGAGTGACGGCTCCTGTTTTGGGAAACGGTTATCTGTATTTGGGGGGAACATCCTGGCGGACCATAATATGATCCCACGCTTTTTTATTAAAATTTAGTCAATAACCTTGTAGCATAGACCCCCTTCTTATTTCCATGACTCGTTTAGAATTGGTCCTGCAGGTTTCGGCTACATTTCGATCGGATGATATCGGGTAAGATCGGCCTGTAAGACATATGGTCTTTGAAAATTTCTTGGAGACCTTGAGAATTTCCAACCACCAGATACTGTAAGCATAACGTTTAGCCAATGCCGGAACCTTGATAAACATTCAGCATAGACAACAACCCTCTTGTTTCCACGAACTGATTCTATTGCTAGAATTCAGTAATAGGAACTCTTATTTGCTATTTCCTAGAATTTTACCTCCAAGGAATGTTAAAAGTTGACTTGTTGACCTAGATGGATAGGCTGGGTTATAGCCTGAGAAATAGTTTGCATCAGAGGGCTTTTGTATAAAATAATACACTTAAAATAATAGCGTTTTATTGTAAATGTTACAAACTTTTCCCCCCTTTACTTGTAAGCACACATTTTATAAACCTTTTACTGATATTGTCTTACATAGTTATTATATAAAAAGTGAACATTCGTCAAAGCACAATTACAGGTGGTTTGTGTATGAAAGAAACAAGTTGTTTTCATTTTGGGTAAAGATGGTTGCTCTTCAATTTCTATAACTGACTGTCTCAACAGTTTTCGAATGTAATCGGCTTTTTCTCGCCCTTTAACGTACACATGATCTGTTACCGATATTAGTTCACGAAGTATATGTGGAAAGAGATGTGTAGAGGTATATCCAGATCCCCATTTGATGCAGTGATGATTATTGATTAACCAAACAGCTTGTCGTTGAAATTCTACATCTAAGAGGTGCCAAGGAAATGGTGGTTTGAACACAAAATGGGCAGCTTGATTTCCATTGTATATTGCTAGCTCTTTGGGTGTAAATACATGTTTTGCCGTTTTGAATCCCTGTACATCAACTATTACAATCATTGTCTCTGTAGCGTGACCCCGCAAAACATATGCACAATTTTCAAAACACAATTTCAGAATTTAAAATGCACAAGAACGCATGTGTAGTTAAACCGCACAATTCGACGCATAAGTTTCCCTTCTATGCCAGTGTTAGACATCTATAACTTTGACTAATATCTAATTGCTCTTCACAGCACTTTAGGTTTACCGTAAAATTATTCATCCCTATATAGATGCACCAGTTGCATTCGGGGTACAAATATGGACAGGATCGACAGGATTGGGACCATGAAAATTATTTCCCTGAATAGTAATATGACGTGACCTTGACAAATGGTGGCTGGTGATATCTACGTGTCTTAAAAAAGAACACCATATTAACAACAGTATTTATTTTTTAATCATCCTATTGTTATTACAGCGGTATGAAGTATCCGGCAGTAAACATCGTTCCAGGAGTGATTTTATTGCTGCTTGCATGACTTTTCCACAACTAAACACTAATTTCGAAATGAGCATGTTTACATACGGTTGGATGCACTAAATGTTATGTTTATCGTTTTTCCGACTGCACCCAGACTACTCATGAATACATCCTTTGTGTTTAGCATCGTTTTAAATTCTTCAATTCGATTTTCTTCTTCTTTGAAATACTCGTAAAAGCGCTGAGGTAAAACATTTAAACTCCTCTGTTTCTAACACTATACGTTCACCATACTTCGTATTGATTACTGTAACATTAATAACTTTATATTTTTTCGATATCTCTAGGTCACATGTATTTTTATAGAGTTTGCAATAGGTGCTTTGGTTTAACCCTGCTAATTCCATGTTTAACAACTTACTAACCGACTGATCTCACTGTTACTTATATATCCCTGAAGCATCGACTTGAACAATGGATCGCCTTTGTTCTTGATTTCCTAGAATTGAGGTGGGGGGTGGCTGGATAATAATCTATCTTTAAAAATTATGATGGAACAATGGATCGCCTTTGTTCTTTTCTCAGAGGTGTGACCTTGAAATTTGTAAGCATAGACTTTGAAGCGTTGACAATACATCGCCTTTGTTCTTGAAAGTTGATTTCTTAGAATCGAAAGGTATTTAGATAAGAAACTATTTTTATAACTCGACCAAAACAATGAATCACTTTTGTTCATTCTCATGTGACCTTGAAAATTGTAAGCATAGACTTTGAACAATGGACCCCTTTGAGATTTCCGGACAACCTAAAATTTTTAGAAGGAGCGTATCAAGATGTTGCTTCAAGGCATCCTCCTATATAGATTTACCGGTCATATATCAGGATACCTCTGTAGGTTGATTTGTATGACCTGGAAAATTTATAGTAGCCATTGACAATCTATTTGATAGTCAGGTAAGGTTGGATCACCTTGAAAATAGATTTCTCGGAATTAACTTTGAAATTTACGTAACTGTATAATTAAAAGATTTTAATTTGTGTTTTGCATATAAGTTTAAGAGACGTAGGTTTGTAATAAGTCACGGAAAATGTCTCAAAGTAAAAGGATCACAGATCCTGATATGAAGGCGTTAAGGAAAGCTGAATGTATGGCCAGTAAACATTATAATGAAGCGATGAAAATACCTATTAGGAAAGATGATGATGTATCGTGGACCACATTAAACGAGAATCAGTTGAAGGAAATTGAATGTGAAAAACAAATAATAAATAAAATAGATATGATCCAGCAAAGGTATTACAAAATGTTAAGTACATCAAACTTCCCATAATATGTATATTTACTTAAATCGATCTTTTATCTGTATATATATATATATATATATATATATATATATATATATATATATATATATATATATATATATATATATATAGATGAATATTGTGGTTAATAAATTATAAGTTTTATAAAAAAAAAATATTTTTACTTGTTAGATGACCTAATCAGTCTGAATAATGCATCGTCTGTGTGTTCTCAGAATTTCAGAAGCTATGACTCAACAATGAATCGCCTTTGTTATCAGAGGTGTGGCCTTATAAGCATAGACTTTGAAGCGTTTCTTGATTTCCCAGAATTGAGATGTATTTAGATGACAATCTATTTTTAGAATAACGGAATAATGGATCGTCTTTGTTCATTTCTCATAGGTGTGACCTTGAAAACTGTAAGAATAGACTTTGAACCGTCGGCTTGAACAATGGACCTCCTTTATTCTTGATTTCCTAGAATTGAGGTGGGGTGGTAGCTGGATAACAATCTATTTTTAGGAATCAGAACGCTTATGTTCTCTCGTGTAACCTTGGGGGGAAACGGTTACCTGTGTTGAGAAACAGCCGTCTGTTTTGGAAAACGGACCCCTGTTTTGAAACGGGCCCCTGTTTTGTGAAACGGGCCCCTGTTTTAGGAAACGTCTAGCTGTTTAGACCACTTGAGGGCACATGGGAGGCGTGACATTGCTTATTGTAATAAGTCTCGAACAATGTCTCAAAGTAGATCCTGATATGAAGACTTTTAAGGGAAGCTGAATGTATGGCTAGTATACAATATAATGAACCTATTAGGAAAGATGGTGTGGCCCGCATTAAACGAGAATCAGTTGAAGGAAATTGAATGTGAAAAACAAACAGTAAATAGATATGCTCCAGCAGAGGTATTACAAAAGTGACTATATCCCATAACACTTAAATCGATTTTTTATCTGTATATTGTGGTAGTCTTATAAAAAATATTTTACTTGTTAGATGACCTAATCAGTCTGAATAATGCATCGTCTTTGTTCTCGGAATTTTAGAAGCTACGACAGAGCCAAAACAATGAATCGTCTTTGTTCTTTTACCTTGCAAATTGTAAGCATAGACTTTGAACAATGGGCCCCCTTTATTCTTGATTTCAATTTCAGAAGCTATGACTCAACCAAAACAATGAATCGTCTTTGTTCTCTCATGTGGCCTTGTAAACATAGACTTTGAAGCGTTGACAATGCATCGTCTTTGTTATTGATTTCCTAGAATTGAGATAACAATCTATTTCTAACTGAACAATGGATCGTCTTTGTTATCAGAGGTGTGACCTTCTAAGCATAAACTTTAAATCATTGATAATGGATCATCTTTATTCTCGAAAGAGATGTATTTAGATAACAATCTATTTTTATAAATCAGCGAGAACAATAGATCGTCTTTGTTCTTTCGTGTGTCCTTGAAAATTGTAAGCATAGACTTTGAACAATGCATCGCCTTTGTTATTGATTTCCTAGAATTGAGATAACAATCTATTTTTATAACTCAACCTGTACAATGGAATGTCTTTGTTCTTTAACCTTGAAAATTGTAAGCATAGACTTTGAACAATGGGCCCCCTTTTTGATTTCCTGGAATTGAGATGCGGAATCTATTTTCGACCTGAACATGGGGAAACGGTTGCGAAACAGCTATCTGTTTTGGGAAACGGACCCCCTGTTTTAGGAAACGGCTACCTGTTTTTAGGAAACGGCTACCTGTTTTTAGGAAACGGCTACCTGTTTTTAGGAAACGGCTACCTGTTTAGGGGAACGGCCACCTGTTTAGAGCACTTGAGGGGGCGTGGATTTGAAACATGCACCTCAGGGCTCTTGATTTCCTAGAATTGAGATAACAATCTATTTTTAACTGAACAATGAATCGTCTTTGTTCATTTACCTTGAAAATTATAAGCATAGACTTTGAACAATACATTATTCATGATTTCTCAGAATTGAGATAACAATTTATTTTTATAACTCGACCAGAAGAATGAATCGCTTTTGTTCTTTTACCTTGAAAATTGTAAGCATAGACTTTGAAGCGATGACAATGGATCGCCTTTTTGATTTCCTAGAATTGAGATAACAATTTATTTTTAAAATAACGGAACAATGGATCGTCTTTGTTCATTTCTCAGAGGTGTGACCTTGTAAACATAAACTTTAAATCGTTGACAATGGATCGCCTTTGTTCTTGAAAGAGACGTATTTAGATAACAATCTATTTTTATAAATCAACCAGAACAATGAATCGTCTTTGTTCATTTCTCATGTAACCTTTGAAAATTATAAGCATAGACTTTGAACCGTCGACAATGCATCGCCTTTGTTATTGATTTCCTAGAATTGAGATAACAATCTATTTTTAGAATAACGGAACAATAGATAGTCTTTGTTCTTTCATGTGGCCTTGAAAGCATAGGCTTTGAACAATGCATCGTCTTTGTCTTGATTTCCTAGAATTTCAGAAGCTATGACTCAGCCAAAACAATAGATCGTCTTTGTTCTCTCGTGTGGCCTTGAAAGCATAGACTTTAAACAATGGGCCCCCTTTGTTCTCAGAATAGGGCGTGGCCTCGAAACATGCATAGACTTGCTTGAGACCGAGGGCGATGACCTTCAGGACAATCAACAATCTAGTAACTTTTCTAGTGACCTTGAAGGACTCGTGCAAGCATGACCTTGAAGAGGCGGGGTTACCTACCACGTGGCCGAGTTGACCTTGAAGATGATGGCCTTGATAAACCATGTACTTGGACGAAGCGAATGTGATGACCTTGACATTATTCTGATTTAATAATTTTTATAAGACTTAGCAGGACAAATTTCGATATCCTAATGTAAGTGACAAAGTGAGCCAGGATCGGCCTAGCTATACTACTCACATTGTAACATCTTATTGGGATCTGTAACAAAGAGAATGTATAAATGAAAGGGTAGTGTAACCTGTTTGGTTATGATTCACTTTTTTAACTCCGTATTGTTACCATTTACTTTTTCGTTTAGTTGAACCATTAGAAAGTGAATCATATCCAGCGATGCGAACAAGGTCGCAACGTAACATATCGCTATACATAGGATGGTTGATGATGGATATATAAGGCTAAAGGGTAGATTACTTTACGGGTAGGAAAACAATAGCAAGGGTAGTCGTGATAGAGTGTTGCTGGTCGCACATAATCTACCCAGGATTTTACATCACCCTACTATGCGCTTTGGGCTGAAAACCGGGTATTGAAACCAACTGTTTTCCAAAAACTCTGCATATCCCCCACCGGTGATTGCGTAGGTAAGTATTGTCTCGGTGATGCGGGATTCCTAGATAATGATAAGTTATTTATAGACCATTCATTATTTTTAAAATCCGCAGCACACGCAGGACTGTGGAATGGAATCCTCCATTAGCTCGACTTCTATAGAACAATTCATAGGAGTCCACTCTTCATTGAACTCGTCGATACAAGTAGGGTTCAGGACAATCTCAGAAATGTGTTCTCTGACCTCTACCGTACGACCATTCCTTCATGAATTATATGATTCCAGCAGGGCTCAGCAAACCTTTAGATGGATTCCCTACTATTCCGCGCTGTGAGCGTGTTGGAGATATGGACGACTGGGTATCTACAACACATTCAGGTGCCAGATTAGTCTGAGATTCAAAGCGCTGGTTTCGTTACAAGACTTGAAAATGTACGGATTTCCGCAGTTGGAGACTATTCATCCTCAAATTCAGTAATGCAACATGGTGTAATCTAGGTCGTCCGCCGTAGGTGGTGTATCCAAAAACTGCAACGCTGTTTCGCAGTCATTCCAGTCAAAATACTGCTTACTCTCCTCCAGGCCACCTTCAGCACCACCTTGATGGAGTAGCTCCATTATATCCTGTACGTTATCCATATGAGGGCTTCCTTCCGACAACGTCCTCAGGATAGGAGTGTCATCATGTGGTACTATCACTACGTGACATGATATTCACCCTTCCCACCGTTTCGGGAGATCATAAGCCACACATGATCGTGATGTACCTAAAAAATTCAAAGAACATAAATTACTTATCTGGTGCAATAATAGATTAAAGCGCTTTCTTACCTCTGTTCGCAGATGAAGGAGTATTGTCTACGATGGCGACAGCGGAAATTTGGTTTTGGTTTAGTGAATCTAAAACCGATCAATACTATTAGTGTAAATACAAATGAATAAACATAACGTAAAGAAAAACATATGCAATAATAAATTTAATGCAGCTACGCATGAGAAAGACAACTCCAAAATAGAAAATGCAAGAAAAGCATTGTAAAAAGTCCAAGAAAGGAACTTAGTGCGATAAATAAGGCATACATATGAAACATTATTCTAAGTATCAAAAAATAATTTAGGCATAAAATAACCACTTACCATTATTTCAAGACATGATGCAACATCACTGTACAACACTTTGAACTTTTCACTTTTCGTATAACGTCGGAATGACTCTCTAGTGGAACAACCCACTCTTGTATACAACATTTGCTCTAAACGTGCATGAGAAACGTTGTTTTTTAGTGAGGGAAACACCTATATCTACTAAACGAAAACAGTATAATTTTTTCGTACAACTGCCTCTATACCAGTAATTACTCGGATAAACATGAACTCTAAACCCCATTCAGCATCTTCCCCTTCATCTGGCTGCGACAAATTGCTCCAGGTTCTTTTTCGGGTTGATGCGGTCTCCGTATCTACATCGCCGGAGCCAATTGGTTACCAACGACGCTTTTCGACATCCCGCTAACTCTCACGCCTCAGCATTCTTCTCATTCACCTGAGGTAATCTAAATCCCTCCATCTCCTATTGATGTAGGTACCCAAACCAGTAATGACGATATCTACGAGATGATGACCGTAGTCCTAGATTCTCAACGACCTCAAAATATTGACGCTGAGGCAATAGTACTGGACTTGACCAACGCTGAAGTCATCACTCTCACTGACGAGGACGAAGCCGCGGACAATGCTATAACTATTGTTATATACAACAACGGCGATGATAATGATGACTTCATTGACTTATCATCGAGTTTTGACGGATGTGTTCCTCATGTGATGGTAACTAATACCTTAACACCGGTGATCACGACTCTGACATTGAAATGGGCCTTACTTAAAGTTACGATTCAGACGATTACGACAATGATGCACTAACAAGCAACTATTCCTAAGAGAGAGACCTGTTGATTTTTGCAACGAAGTCATCGTTAAAGAAAGCAGCGATGAAGAGGATGTACTGGACATTCTGGCAAACAACCTATAACGACTATAGAATAGTGCTCAGGAACTTGGAGCTACCATTCAACAGAACACTGTACATGAACTTATTTGCCACACCTTGCAGGACCACGCCAATGATGCTGGCAGGGTTCCTGACTACGCTCTGGAGGCCCAAGATTACGGGGATAACGCGAACGACGATGACGACTTGCACGACGATGACAACATGCATGACGATGACGAACAGGGCTTAGACGACCACTGGTTTTGGGCTACCCGCATCCCTATGACTATTGGCCGCACTATGTTTCCACCTGTCTATAACGTAATGAGATCGATGGCGTCGAGGAACAGTACTGCCCAGCGAAACTCCGCGTTCCTAATCATCGCTGGGTGGTACTGGCTCTTCTACACTCAACGCATTATCAGTTGGGATCATCTCACATTCACGGTATGTATTCTCTCCATACTAATTTTCAATAACACCTTTATTTATTTACAGGTAACCACAATAGTACCATTCGTCCAGAATTATGATGTCGTGATTAGGAAGAGCTCTCTTGAAGAGCAGCTCGACCGGGCCCACATTAGGCTTACAACATTATACCTTGACTGGTTTAATATTATAAGCCTAGTTGTACTAAGTGGGTATAATCACGGTATTGTACGGCTGGAAATGATACTCGAAACTGTCGAAGAGATTGCTGGACTTTACAAACTCATCCGAGTTGTTGCTCTTCGACAGGTGGTTCTTGCTACAGATCGAGACAAGCATAGTAAGTATAATTACCGACACATCAATCATTCTGATTATGTATTTTTCCAGCAAAAACATCGTTCGTAGTGCGGTCACTGACCAGACTGACCCAGACTAACTGACCTGACTGACCGAGCGCGTCCACCAATAGACAGACAGACAGGTGGATAGATAGACAGACAAACAGACAGGCTGATGCCACACTTTGTATATGTCAATATCACCCATGATGAGCATCTGTTAATCCTCTAAAGGAGCATCTACTGCAACAGGGTTCATTTCCACATCTCTAGAACACGCAGTTGAATGCTTCATGTGTGAAGTTAGAACAAACCGATGGCATCCATGTTACAGGAACATCTACGATGGGTACCACACTGCATGTACGCTCAGCTACTTGCACCACGTCCACTCGTGTGGAAAGGACCCTTTGCACTTGTACTAAATAAAAATGTTGTATTGCTTCCTGGTTCAGGTTGAAGCTACCGGTCTTTTATTGGTTGTAAGTGTCTTATTTTACAACTTCTAAACTCTAATTTTTGAATATGAGAACTTTCTCATAAAGGGGGTTCAGACTAGGATGTATACCTAGATGCAGGTTGGGTTGCCTATCTAATGTTTTACAAAAGTTACATACGTGAATGGTTTATTTACAAAGTAAAACGTAAGTTATAATATTGATTCTAATATAACAACAGATAAATAAAGAAACTGAAACTAACTGGTTATCTAATGCACTAGAATCTGAATAAAAATATATTAATTATTCTTGAGGTTTCTTCTTATAAACGCCTACGCCGCTGGTCTATCTTGGTTTCCCATCTTCCTTTAATGGTTGTTTATTAATTCTAAAACAGATGTTCAAAACGTGGTATACTGGTGAATATATGTGTTTTGTTAATTATAAGTGATATTACATAATTAATGTGAAATGCTGGTGGAGTACTGTAATCAGAAGGTGATTATATAATGAGTAAGTAGGAAATTGGATTTAAGTAAAATTTAAGGTAGCACTATCATTTTAAAAGTAAAACAAGGGTTATTTTGGTGTAGGATAAATCGTTTTCTTAAGGGGAATGGTGATTATATAGGGATAAATAAAAGGTGGGGTGTGAAGGAGTGTTGTAGTGGATGATTGCAGGAATAGGTAATTAAAGAGCAACTAGTAGTTGGTGTGAATGTGATCGCAGGGAGAATTTATTATAAGGGATGACGACGTTAGTGGTATTATAATATACAGGGAAAGGGATGAATGGGTATGGTTGGGAAATCCTTTTCGGGGCACCAACCGAAACCGTCAAAGGGTAGTTTAAGGAATAACCTTGATCGTGATTATATAGGATGTTTCGGGGCAATACCACCGTCACTCCTCTATAACCTCTCGGATCTCTATGCCCTATCCTTGTCGCGGCTTACACCTTCAACAAGTTGATAGGGATAGCAATCTTGTTTGGTTAATACAGGTAATAAGAAACAGGTAGTTGGATGTGTATAACCATTCGGGGTGTACAGGCCCTCCGTCTGATTTCACACAATCAACTGCTTGGTGTATACCCAAATCGGGGCCAGGACCCACAATAAGTTGGTATACGTATTCTGGCTAGGATATAGGATTGGTAATTAATTTATAATGAACAGGCAGTGGTGTCAGGTTATATGAATGTAACAGGTATATGGCAGGAAAGACTGTAATGCAGGAATAATAATAAATCAGGAAGGTTCAGGCAGGATTAATATAGAATTAGTATACTAATAAAGTATAACTAATTAAGGAAAGGATGTGTTAATAATAATTAAGGATGTAAACAATAATTCTGGAATAATAATACTGGTATAATGAAAGCAAAATGACAAGTGTCTGTTTGTTGGATGTGAAGTGGATGTTTATATAGATTTTGGGAGAGAGTAGATGAACAACTGATAATATGTTTAAATCATATCAATGCAGTTGTGGAAGAAAATAGGAAATAAGTTTGGAGGAATTTATTGACAAGGATTTTAATTTTTAGGAAGGATCTGCAGGATCATTACAATGTTTTACTCCTAAATAAAACCATATATCAGTATAAATTAATGTAGTAAACTTATTACATTTGTACAAATCATGCTGTCTTTGTTTATAAAGCAAATATATATTAACATATCATTTTCTATTGTGTTTAGGGTGTGGTATCAGACGATCGTATATTTTTTTTGAGCTGATCTGGCAAAAGTGAGATACCTATGTGACCTTCAGTATGTAGGGCGCACGGCCTTGAGAGTACATGACCTTGAAACCGTACGGCATGTGGACGACCTTGATATTTTGCAACCTTAGAACTGTGGGGCATCCACCCTGTAAAGGCAATTTGTGCCACGGAATAGCTAGGTGGTGTGGGCGGGGTTCTTACTTAAAGGTTGTAAAAGGCACTCGCAGCAAAAATCGTCAAAATTGGTAGATAAAGTAATAAGGTGCCACCTGTTAAAATCATTTGTAGCGGGAAAACGTCATGAACTGATGTTATATTGGTCTAACAGGAAACCAAAACGTTCACTCAAAAATCTACTACTTCTACAAAATCTACTCCAAAAATATTAACGCCAGGTTCACCTAAACTACAATCTTAAGCTTCAAATATAAAAGCCGCAAAATGCCAAATAAAACCTAAAACTCACTAAATATTTCGATAAACCTACGTCAAAAATTATTAGCTTAGCTAACCCAAAAATAACTGATCGAATGGTAATTTAATCGTACAATTGAAGCGAAAAATATACGTCACCACAAACTAAACAAACCCGATCAAAAATCCATGAAATTCTAAAATTTATCAAATGTCGATATCGGGATGTAATACTCAACTTCCAAAATAAGTTACCTATCTGCCATAACAAACAATTATATTCGTTTACCTGTTCGGCAAATCAGACACTGGAATGTCTCCATTCGATGTCGATACCTATAAAAATACTTCAAAGGTATCGCGCAACTTTTCGAGATACCCTCGTATGCACAAAAAAAATACAGTCAGCTGTTCGGCCAGTAAACTCATGCTGTTATCTAAATGCATTACGTCAAACCATAATGGAACGCATTCCTCAAAAATTTTCCTTTAATTAATTACTTAAAAAATCTTAAATAACTTTCATAAAATGAAGTTAATTACTAGGAATTATTACTTTACGTCAAAATTGTAGGACAGAGGACGAATCACAATAGATTGATATCTATCAATAAAACAGCTATAAACAATAAGAATGGTCGTATATTATGACATTTACATCTCAAATTTTGATGCAGTTACCTAAAAAACATTCAATTTTGCAATTCCAAAACAAGAAATCTAGAATAAAGCTAATAAAATTTCACTCGGCACTTGCAAGGCCCTTTAAGGTCAGTTACCATGTATTATAAACAAATACCTTTCATTAAATACAACGGAAATAATACAAAATATACACAGAATTTGCACAACAAAAAAAATCAGGATATAAACAATACATTGTGAGGATGAATACGCCTGTTTCAAAATTCCCTGAAGGGCCTTTATATGATAGATTATACAATCAAGCGTTTGCATCCTCCCACATAAATACAAAAATAAAGAAACACACACTTTATTATTGTCTCCAAAAATAAAAAATTAATCGTTACCTTGCAAAATACCAACAACCAAGAGATGTTCTTCCTCTGAACTACGACAATCGGTCGGACATGTCCACCAGGTACTGAATAATTCGACAGTTGGCTACTACGGTACGCTTTCCATGTGAAATTTCCCAAACGTCAAATCTTATTCATATTTACTCGAACTTAATTTATGGCAGTTACTTCAACCAAAAATAATTCTTCATTTGAGCCCACGTAAATGCACAACCATTTACAAAGCTTTACTTGATTAATTTTACTCATTCAAACTTAAAATTCGATATATTATTTAAACAGCGTCTTCTTATTAACGATATTTACAAAGTTCTTGACGAATATTATGGTTACACTTAAACTAAAAGTTTTCTTTATTTGCAGCGATAATTGTTTGGTACGCGCTTAGCCATTTACACGAAGCCGTCAACGTCAACTAACTTTAGAACCATCTACTTTACTTGAACTATTTACTTTTGATCCGCACACAAGGCGCAAATAACTCCGAAGGAGTTAGGGTCAGCACCATTCAACCCTGAACCGAAATTCCACGGACGAGAATATGTCGCTATATGGCACCGATACGATACAGGCCAGAACACACAAAATAATTCTCCAATTAAGGGTAACAAAAATCAAATTTCCGCGAAGCTTCACTTAACCTCCAGGAAGACGTAAATATTTTACTACCGCCATGCACCAACCCTCGTGTATACGACGAAGCGCAAACGAGCATTGACCCTTAGGGCATCATTCCAAGACTGAGGACATCCATTCAAAACTTTTTCAGTTACGCCATACTTGACGACAACAATCATACTACTCATACATTCAAATTATAAAACGCGGTATAAACGATAATCCCCTTCCCGTAAATGATCAAGAGAAATTACGTCATGCTACGAACTGTAATCCTAAAGGGTACCTCAGAATGCAAAATCAACATCAGCTTTCACAGCAATCGAGGCAAAGTTATCGTTGTTATTTTTCTTTGGTACTTATTGTAACTCAGCTAAATATTGCCTTCTCATATAATGATGATTTTTAATTGAAAGTAGATCGGTAAACTGTACTGCAATAGAATCTTGGCACCAGAAACTTAATATGAAAATCAACTTGGAATTTTATCTCAATCACAAACTGCGTTTATAATTTCAAACCTTACGAAAATTTATATAATTTGAATCCTAATTTAAAATTAATTCTAACAAAGAAATTCACTTAAACTAAATACGACAAATTCTAATCCGAAATACAATATAAGGCAAACGATACATCAATTTAATTTAACTCTATGAAGACACATAAAAACAACAAATTTTGTTAGCCTGAAAACTGAATAAATAGAAAAACAAACGAAATTAACAAAATACGTATATATATATATATATATATATATATATATATATATATATATATATATATATATATATATATATGTCTCTTGAATTTCTGGACATAGAATTCCCATGTTAAAAATATTGGCTCCCCTAATTATTTTACAGTAAAATGTCAAATGTAAAACTCCTTAAGGAAAAAAGGTTGCTTATTATGTTACAATTGCATTTACATTTGGTTCATCCGTTTTTGAGAAATTTAGGAAAAACTTAAGGGCTTTTTCGTAACTGGTCAAGGTTGCTTTGCTTTAGACAGACAATGCTAACAATAACTATTAATTGTCATTGTAAATCATTCATTGTTCAAAAACAATTCATTCATCAATAAAACTTTATTTGGGACAGATTATTACTTTTTAAAGAAAAATTTGTTAATAAAAATGAATTATTACACCATTGAAGAAAAAGTAAAATTTATTGAATGGCATTACTCTGGCAATTGACTTAGAAATATCAGAGATGTGTACTCTGCTAGTTATCAAAACCGGCAAATTCCAAGTGCAGAAACAATTTCAAAAATTATCAACTTATTCAAATCTACCGGTAACGTTAATAAGCCATGATCGACTTGGATATTGTTTAGCTGCAAACGGAGATTTATTTGAACACGTGATCAAATAGTAGAAATGATGATTTTTTGTTATTTATTTTCCAATTTTCATAATTAATTTGTTTATTTAGAATATCATCTTCTTGTTTATAACAGACTTTTTTATTTGTGCTCCTTATTGTATTTATCCTGACACTTACATGGCTTATTAACGTTACCGGTTACGAAAAAGCCCTTAAGTTTTTCCTAGTTTTCTCGAAAACGGTTGAACCAAATGTAAATGCAATTGTAACATAAGAAGCAGCCTTTTTTCCTTAAGAAGTTTTACATTTGGCATTTTACTGTAAAATAATTAGGGGAGCCAATATTTACAATAGTTTATTTTAACATGGAAATTCCTATGTCCAGAAATTCAAGAGACACAGTGTATATATACATATATATATATATATATATATATATATATATATATATATATATATATATATATATACAGGGTGAATCTTATCTAATCCGCCATAATTAAAGGAGTGCTTCATTTCCGAGATACAGGGTGTCAAAGTTGAAAAAAGAAATCGCGTTTTCTTCAATATCTTTCGACTGTTTCGAAATAATTTCATGAAATTTCGTATGTGGAGGTTTTTTGGGATGACAAATTTAAATTTGTGGTCCATTTAGTTTTGGTTTCTAGGGGGCGCCATTGGCGGAAACCATTTCGACCCCTTTAAATCGTCGCAATTTTTTTGTGCTACACTGTATACCATTTTGGACTAGAAAAATCGATCTTCCTATCTTTTCTGCTAAAAAAAAGGTATATCTTAGTGAAGTCGCTAGGAGCAACCCTTTCCGAGAAAAACCCATTTAAAGCTCATGATGCATACACATTTTCGGAGGGTATTCTTTTGACAGGTTTAACAATAGGGATTCTTACTTGTTTATTTATGTGTCTGCTCTAGCAACTTCACTTTTTTTAGCAGAAAAGATTTGAATTTGTCATCCCAAAAAACCCCCATATAAAAAATTTCATGGAATTATTTCGAAACAGTCGAAAGATATTGAATAAAACGCGATTTATTTTTTCAACTTTGACACCCTGTATCTCGGAAACAAAGCATTTCCGGACCCACCTCATATGAACTTTTTTGCTTAGAATGATGAGTTCTAGTACTCCTTTAATTTTGGCGGATTAGATAAGATTCACCCTATATACAGCGTGTTCAGCGAGGAATGGGACAGTGCAATATCTCGAGAGCGGATGAAGATTTTTAAATTATGAAAATATTTTTGTAAATATCTTCCAAGGGCGCACATTTGTTGGGACAAAGATTTGAATCAACGCCCATCACCGCGAGGTGGCGCTCTCACTTCACTTTTTTGAATGCAATGCCCTATTTTTTATTTCATTTTTGGATTCTATGACATATTTGTGATGACTTTTATTAAGACTCCTACCAACCTATCTTTTGTAGTTTCTGAGAAAAAAATAATCCTTGGAATTTTGGCACAAAAACGTAATTTCAGGAAGTGCTCATAACATTTGAGTGATACAGACAAAATAGCAAATTTTATACCAAATGAAAGATAAAAGATTGTTCTTCCACAAAAATAATGCAGATAACGCCGAAATAATGCGATACGCAGTACACTAAATTGTAAGGGGGACCAACTTATCACAGTCATTGATTAAGAATCATGTGAAACATTTATCATGCCATGAAAACAAACTCGTAATGAAGTGTCTGTCAAGTTTCTGTCAGTTTACAGTTTCAGTTTTGAAAATCGTCTGTGTATCTTCAAATTCCATAATTATGTTTACGTTTTCTAACGAAGAATATTTTGATATGGTAATAATTTATGGTGAATGTAGAAAAAATGCAAAGGCTGCACAAGTATTGTATGCTGCCAGGTTTCCCGCTCGACGCCATCCCGGAAAAAATACATTTGTTCGTGTAGCAAATATTTTGAGGGAACCGGTCATTTCCTCACCGTAAGTGCGAGAATCGCACAAAGACAGCAACAGATGAAGCACACACCGTCGGTGTATTAGCATTTGTAGCTTATAATCCTCATGTGATGTGTCTGTGAGATCTATTTCTGAAGAGTGTGCCGTATCCGTTTGTTCTATCCATAAAATATTAACATCTAATAAATACAAACCATTTAAAATTCATTTGGTACATGGACTGCATGCAGGAGATCAAGATCGCAGACCTAATTTTATCACCGGAGTTTTTATGGAACATTATGCGCAAGACCCTAATTTTCTAGGTCGTATCGTGTGGTCTGATGAAAGTAATTTTTCAAACAATGGAATCGTTAATCGCCACAATTCCCATTACTGGTCGTCAGAAAATCCTCATTGGGTAAGAGCAACCAATTTCCAAGTGAAATGGAACATAAAAGTATGATGTGGAATGATAGATGACAAATTGATTGGCCCATATTTTTTTAATGGTACCTTAACGGGCCAACGCTATTTGGATTTTCTTGAAAATCAACTGCCTCCTTTGCTTGAAGATCTAAATGTAAATCTGCGGCAAGTAATGTACTTTCAACAGGATGGCGCACAATAGCGCAATAGTGAGAAATTATCTAAATAGTGTTTCCGCAACGATGGATAGGTACAAATGGTCCCATTATGTGGCCAGCTCGTTCTCCTGACCTTAGTCCCTTAGACTACTTTCTTTGGGGACATTTAAAGAGTGTAGTGTATGAAACACCTTCTAGAGATGCAGGAGGGTTACAAAACAAACTTAGAATTGCTTGTGCAAACATACCACGAGAAACTTTAAGAGCGGCAACTAGTGTTACATTAATTAGGCGTTATCAAACGTGTGTAGAAAATGATGGAGAAGCATTTGAACATTTAATTTAATTTGTATGCTTTCAATTAATAAAATTCCAAAAATTAATATTTTTCTCAGAAACTACAAAAGATAGGTTGGTAGGAGTCTTAACAAAAGTCATCACAAATATGTCATAGAATCCCAAAATGAAATAAAAAATAGGGCATTGCGTTTAAAAAATTGAAGTGAGATAGCGCCACCTGGCGGTGATGGGCGTTGATTCAAATCTTTGTGCCAACAAATGTGCGCCCTTGGAAGATATTTACAAAAATATTTTCATAATTTAAAAATCTTCATCCGCTCTCGAGATATTGCACTGTCCCATTCCTCGCTGAACACGCTGTATATATATATATATATATATATATATACAGGGTGGGCCACCACCAACGCGTCGGTCCCTAGCACCCAAACGACTGAATTTTATCAAAATCTGTTTGGGCGAGAATATGTAAGCCTTCTAGGACTACAATCTAAAGTTAGTTTGATTTATACAGGGTGATCTACAAACTTGTTACTTATCAAAGTTATATTATTTTAAATGGAATACCCTCCTTTTTAATTTTTTTTTAAATAAGGTGTAAAAAAAGGTAGACTTTCATTAGAGTTCCTTACCTTACCTTACAGTTTCCGAAATATTTAACATTTTTTGAAAATCTAGGGTTGTCAAAAAATTCAAGTATTTTTCGATTCAGAAAAGATGAGACAATCTAATCTAGGTCATCGTAATAAGGATATTGGGAAGTACGTATTCTGTTGTTTATTGCTTCAAATCATAATTTATAAAATACAAAGAATAACGCGTAAAGTTAACAAACTTCAAAGTTAAATATCTTTGTTATTTTAAATACAACGCCCAAGAAATTTTTATCGGAATGGAATAGTCTTTTGACAATAGTTCGAACTGTATTAGGGTTCCCTTTACCTAACTTCAATACTTTTCGAGAAATTAGTGTATTTGTTAGATTTTTAGAAATTACGCCATTAACTCATGTCGATCAGTTAGAATTCTGTGATTTACAAAGGTTACAAATGTGTTAAACGATTTTTGGTTTATTAAGGTTATCAAGGTAATACGGTTGCTGGTCTTGAAAAAGACCGTTTTACATTATGCACCGAGAGCCTACTGCTGGATTTGTCACTACAGTAAATGTTCAAACTGATGACCGTCTTCTTGAATGCATAGTCTAATTCTTCCTTCCAAATTTTGTCTGACTTTTCTTAACATATCTGGAGTAATTGTGTCCACCGCATTTCTAATTCTATCTTTCATATTGTCTGCAGTAGTAGCAGGAATAATCTAAACAATATTTTTAATATATCCCCATAAAAAGTAATCCATTGGAGTAAGACAAGGCGGTCTTGGTGGCCAATGACATGGTCCGTTCCTTCCAATCCATTTATTAACAAATTTCCTAGCTAAATAATTTCTAAATCTACGATCAAAGTGTGCCGGTGCCCCATTTAATTGTAGCCACATATTCCCTCCAATGTTCAACGGAACGTTTTCGAGAAGTGTCCAAAAGTCTCGCTTTAAAAATCTCAAAAATTTTCTACCATTTAAATGACCATTGAAAAAGTATGGTTCAATTACCTGATCTCCAATAATTCCTGCCCATACGTTTATGCTCCAACGATTTTGGCGGTCAACAGTATTAAAAGCATGCCTATTCTCGGTATCATAATAGTGAAAATTATGTCTATTTACCAAACCGTTGTTGTGAAATGTTGATTCATCAGTAAACAAAACGAAATTTAAAAATCTTGTTGATCCCTATTTTTCAATTGGCCACAAACAGAAATCTATTCGTTGTTGAAAGTCATTGCCATACAAATTTTGATGAATTTCTATGTGATTAGCATGAAATTTGTGTTTTTTGAGAACTCTTCTCACACTTCCTCTACTTAAATCTGTTTGTCTAGCAATTACTCTAGTACTAGTGTGGGAATTTTCGCGATAGATCCTAATACTAAAAACTCACTATCTTCATTGCCAGTTACCGGTTTACTTTTATTAGGTTTTGGATAGGCAGTGTTACCTGTGGCTCGAAATGTTTGTAAAAGCCTTCCAAAAGCTCTCGTATCAGGATGGTTGCGATCAGGGTACTTTTGGGCATAAACCCTGGAAGCCAAACGACAATTTTCATGGCATTCTCCTATGGTCAACACCACATCCACTCTTTCTTGCACTGAATATTTCATTGTAATGAATAAATCACCAATAGTTATAAACACTGTCGTATTTTGAAATACGTCAATATGACAGAAATGTTTATAAATCAAAGAATTCTAACTGATCGACATGAGTTAATGGCGTAATTTCTAAAAATTTAACAAATACACTAATTTCTCGAAAAGTATTGAAGTATGGTATAGGGAACCCTAATACATTTCGAACTATTGTCAAAAGACTATTCCATTCCGATAAAAATTTCTTGGGCGTTGTATTTAAAATAACAAAGATATTTAACTTTGAAGTTTGTTAACTTTGCGCGTTATTCTTTGTATTTTATAAATTATGATTTGAAACAATAAACAACAGAATACGCACTTCCAAATATCCTTATTACGATGACCTAGATTAGATTGTCTTTTCTTTTCTGAATCGAAAAATACTTGAATTTTTTGACAACCCAACATTTTCAAAAAATGTTAAATATTTCGGAAACTATAAGGTTTAGGTATAGGGAACTCTAATGAAAGTCTACCTTATTTTTTACACCTTATTTAAAAAAAAATAAATTAAAAAGGAGGGTATTCCATTTAAAATAATATAACTTTGATAAGTAACAAGTTTGTAGATCACCCTGTATAAAACTAATTTTAGATTGTAGTCCTAGAAGGCTTACATATTCTCGCAAACAGAAATTCAGTCGTTTGGGTGCTAGAGACGACGCGTTGGTGGTGACCCACCCTGTATATATATATATATATATATATATATATATATATATATATAAACATTTGTTTATCTGAGCGTTGTCTCGCGTCTGCTGGTGATGTTTCTGACTGCAGCCAGTACAAAACGACGTTTCGGAAAAGTCTCATTTGCCATTTTCAAGTTTTCAAGTTTTCAGAAAACTTGAAATGGCAAATATTAACGTTTTTACTAAATCAGAAACATCTACAGCATCAAACTACGGATAAACAACAGTGTTTCATACTACACTCGAAACCTAAAATCAACCATATATATATATATATATATATATATATATATATATATATATATATATATATATATATATATATATATATAGGGAGTTCAGACACACAAAATTTACTTGCCTAATTAGTTCTACTTAATAGACACTTGCTCAAACATTAATTTAAAATACAAGTGTGAATTTATCGCTAGTTAATAGCCTCCCGTCTAGCTTCATAACCATGTAGGTCCATTTCATGTAACGAAAGCTTGTATTTATTAAAAATTCAAGTATCATTTATATCATTGGTGAAGGACCATTTTTGTAAAGAGAGAAAGAGGGATACAGGGATATATTTATTCCAACCCTCCCTTCCCTCAGAACTAAGAGCCGTATTAAGGCCTAAAATGGACCTTCCTGAACCAATGACGAGCTAGACGGTATGTATTTTTGGGTGCCGTTCGAGAGTTCCGTTTCCGCTCCTGGAGGAAGAGGTCCCACATTCGTTCTTATTCCCAGGAGATGGAACAACCGTATTACCGAATGTATTTAATCAAGTATAACAATAGTATATCATGTTATTAGGAGTAAAAGTGATACTTTATATGGCGAAGCTGAATGTTTATTTTGCCGAAGGAAGTGAGGCAAATAATTCAGCTGAGCCACATAAAGTCACTTTCCCTCCGAATAACATATACTTTTTTATCCGCAAACGTAAAAATAATTGGTAAAGATCGAAAGGAAAGATCAAACATAATTATTAGGTAAAATAATAAGATAATCAAGACGCTTTGCTTGTAAACGCTTTGCAAGTAATGAAACCATAGCAACGCACATTTAATAAGCACATTTGGTAAAAGTAAAAATGCCTAGGCACAAAAGTACAATTTTTACTCCATGTCTGAAAAGTAAAACTTTTACCTTTGACATTGAGTCATAAAAGTGTCACTTTTGTGACGTTTGCGGATAAAATGTTTTGTTTTGTAAATAAATAACA